>JAJIBD010005609.1:0-109105 GCA_021461705.1 Cryptotis parvus | reverse complement strand
TAACTTCATCCTTTTCCAGAAAAATAAAAATCTTAATTTACTTAATATTATTTTGACTAAATATTTTTGGCATATAGAATTGTGCCAAATAAATGTATAGTGCACAGGTGAAAATTTTATCTATCATCTACTCTATAACTTTATCATGTTGAAATATGTCATAAAATATATATTCTAAATATATTGTGCAATTACATATGTGACTATTATTTCTTATTTTTAATATTTGCTGATTTAGATTGCCATAATTTTTATTTGAAAATTTTACACTATTTTATTTTAATTCTTATAATTAATTCAGATTTTTCTTGTGCATAAAATTGGGAAGATAATGAGGATACAAAATATTAATATTTTTCTACATTAACTTACACTAGTGTGAGTTAAATTGAATTTAAATAAAAACTTTGAGTGCGATTCAAACAATTATCTCTTTATTTTATGTTTAATATATGCAGCAATGTTGTGACTTGAATATTTTCATTTGATTCCATAGTTACTTCCTATGATAACTGAGTAAATGGTTTAAATTAGATCATGAAACCTAGGAAACAGATGAAATGAAATAAAGAATACTGGGTAAATATAATATATGTCCCTTAACTTATACATCAGATCATCTTAAATGAACATTTTTGATGCCATTTAATTTTGTCTGTCAATCCATATTATAAATATGTTGGTCCCTTATCTATTACCATATTCAATGAAGTACTACCATTCTATTTCCTAAGAGAACTAGCTTAACTTCAGACTATCCTCATACTGCATGTCTCTGAGAGCAGGAACATATTGGCTAGAATAATTTTGTATGCCAGTAGGAGCAAATATATATTTTTATGTGATTGATGCTGAATGCAAGTCTATTGCTGCACAGTAACCTGTGGCTTGTAATTCTTTTAATTTCATTTATAGCCATCTGGGATGGAATCCAGCTTTTCCTTGGCATCCTCACACACACAGTGATGGCTCAGCAGTGGAGAAGCCTTTTTTATTTAAAACAATTTTTGCACCCTTTTGTAGATGTATATTTTCCAGTTTAAACATTTTCTCCATTTTGCAGCTTTATTTTTTGGTAACTATCTCTATTATGCACCAGGAAATGCTTCTTTTCATTTATTATGTTTACGAAAATATCCCCATTCCATTATTCACCAAGGTAAGTTCATTTGAATCCCTTTAAAATGAATATATTTAGAAGTACAAATTAAATATTTTAAGACAAAAAGTTGCTCAGAGGACATAGTTTTAAAACCCTGTGTTTACTCTGTCAAAAATTTACATATATTGCTATATTCCATTTATTTTGGCATCTGTTACCCAATTTCTTAACTATAAATGAACATATTTTAACTTGCGCTGGCTCTTTTCCCTAGCAAGCAGAAAAACCCTGCCATTGTGATCCTTACTATAGAGTGGCATGCCTTTTCCAATTTATATGTGCATATTTGTAATGTATGTATCTTTTGAAGAAAGCTATAAACACGCAGGGACATTGGCTCTAAATAAGATAGAATGCTTATTATTGACTGTGGAGCTCAGAAATTAAAAGCATCTCCTATTTTAAATTGCCAGCTTCTAGTATTTGAGCCAGTCACAGTGATAGGAAGTGTGCAGTGTTTTTCTATTCCTTTGCTTCAACTTGAGTGCCTAGTCCATATTCATTTCCTGTTTTATTTTTTTGGGATGCTATAAATAATTTGTCAACAGTTTTATGTGTAGACAGGTAGACAGCACGTGTAGGTTTTTTCCTTTGATGAAGTCAAAGTTTTATTAGAGATGTGTGTGTGAGAGAGAGAAAGAGAGAGAGAGAGAGCTCACATCTCAGACTAATATAGGCAAATCTCTAATATATAAAGTGTTCACCTCGCCACATGGTTTTTATACTAGCGTTTTTCTCAAATTTAGCTTTTTGGAGTCAGACGGTTTCAAGTTTGGGGGTGGAATTTTCCAAGTTTCAGAGTTTGAATTTGTGACCAATTTTTCAGTGCATGTTTTCTTTCTTAATTTTTATTTTTCCTATTGTATTTAGGTGGCATAGTTACAATAATGTTAACTTTCATGGTTTTGATATAAATTACTGTACCTTTCCTACCTACTACGGAGAGTATCCCACCCGCAGGCAGAGCCTGGCAAGCTACCCATGTTGTATTCAATATGCCAAAAACAGTAACAATAATAGATCTCATTCACCCCAAACTTGGAAAATTCTAATTTTCCAATACAAAGGGTTTGAGGCCCTTCCTGTTCCAGGAGTGAGCAGATGCCCTTGAGCTACGCTAGCACTAGAACGTGATAGGGACTAATGGAGACGTTACTGGAGCCTGCTTGAACTAATCGAACAAAAAGACAAGTGATACAAGGGATTTCCTACCAGGGGTTTTCTTGCCAATGTGTGGAGAGAAAGACCTAGCCTCAAAAAGTCTTAACTTACAGATTTTTATATCAATTTGTTACTAACTTTTACTACTTCATGAACTAGGCTAGTATTCTTACTGTGAGATACTGCTCATTATTTTGGTGCATGAATAAAACTAATATTTCTGATTTTAAATGGCAAATATTTCTGTGTGTTGTAGGACATTCTCATTATATATTGAAGTCTTTGAGTTACCAAGAATCTGCAGTGCAAACCACTGACTGCAAAATTGCTCTGTGCCCACGTTAGTTCTTCTTTAAAAAAAATCGCATGCAGTTAATAAGCTAAACACCCATGAAATTATATTTCCTCAGAGCATAAGTAGCAAAGCTCATCAACCATCTGAAAAACACTGACTTGATAAATGGACCAACTAAATAATTTAATAAATAAACATGTGACACATACTATATGCAACATGGGCATTTATATAGTAAATTTTTCACTAAGTTGTAACCTCCATTTCATAAATGGAAAAACACCAGAATCTGAATTAATTCACTTCACAAGTAACTTCCTTTTGCAGAAAAAATTCAATTTGCTAAATATTATTTTGAAAGTTGGCAAAAATAATTATACCTATTTAATTTAAAGTGAGCAAGGTGAATATTCTATTATTCTACTCTATTATTTATCATCCTAAATAACACATTTAAAATATTTTGTGCAGCTACACCCATGCTATTATTTCTGTATTTTTTGATACCACTGCTTTGTACTACAATAATTTATTTTGTTTTGTTACTATAATATATTTGTAAGTATTAATGATGATATTTGTACAATTATTAGCTTTTTCCATACAAATATCTCAGATACATGTATATATACCTGGAAACAGGATGCTTGGAACTTATAAATGCTTATACAAAGGTGACTATGTATTAAGAAAAAAGGCTCTATAACACTTTATATTCTCTTTCTATACATTTACATATGATATTGATTATTGTCATTGTTATTTATATTGTTTTAATATCACTAGATCACTAGACATCCCACTGTTCATGGATTTCCTCGAGCGGGTGCCAGTAACATTTCCATTTGACCCTATCAAGTGCCAGTGTAGCCAAATGGCCTCTGGTTGTTTCAGGAATACGAAGAGCCTCAAACCATTCATTCATGGTCTTGACGAAGAAGTCTGACCATCTAGTAGGTGGGCGGCCACGTGATCTTTTGACATCCCGTGGGATCCAGTCGGTAATGGCTCACGTCCAAAGGTCATCTCCAAATCGCATTACATGTCCAGTCCATGTAATGTAATTGTTTTAATATAATCAAATAAATACTATCCCCAATTAAAAGACACTTGAGCTCTGCACTAGTGATCACACCTGTGTGAGATTCAGAGTAGCGTGTGTGGCGCCATGGACAGAACCCAGAACCCAGCTACATAAGTATCCTTTCCACTGTCCTAATTCTCTGTTTTCACATTAAACCCTTAATCATCTCCAATATCATCAAAGATCAACTCTAAATATTCTTTAAGTAAATGTTACTCCAATTATTTATGGCAAACGTTATATTATCACCCTGTTCACAAGCATAAAAAGTCTCATTAATTGCTTTAATTCATGTTCTGAATCTTGATCCAAGACTTCAAGCTCCAAGTTCAGCTTGATAGCTCAATTACAACACAAAGCACAACCTTCGAACTTGAATCCTACACTTCATCTTTCATTCTTAAATATGACACTAAACAAATGTTCTAAGCTTCAAGGAAACAACTTAAAATTTATAATTATATATAGCTTATTCAATAATAGTCTCAAAGGAGTTACCTTTGAACTCTATAATTTCTGAAACCTTGAAATTAGAGAAATATTATCATTTATTTTAGAAAATATTAGTTTCTATGGCTGTATAGAAATTAAGGGTAATTTCTTGTTTCTTCAAAGAAAATATTATCTTCCCCGCCCCCCAGCAACCCTGTAGATACCAGCGTCTCTTCACAGCAGCTCTTTGGGTTCCCTCCAATCCATCCCTCCCCTGCCCTGTTCCTCTCTCTTAACTACTCTGAGGTCTAAGTTAAAAATTTATTCTGCTGGTTTTGTCTGTCCTTTGCTTTTCTTCTCTATCCCCCCATATCTAAATGATGGCATCTAATATTGTCTTTCACCTGACTATGTTAATAATGCGATTCCTATTCTCAATATGAAATAATCAAAATTTGGACACCAGGATTTGAATTTAAAATGATTTCCTTTTTATTGATTAAATTAGCTATCTGCTTAAAAATATATAGGTTAAGAATATTTTATAAAGGGATGGCCATCAGAATAATTAAATAAAGAATTATAAAGTAATGTTTGTTTCATTGTTTTAAAAGATTTGTTCAGACACTTTGATCAATGAAGACTAAGATGAAGGATTTTCTGAACATAAAAACAACACTATTTCTCCCTTCAACTCATAGAAACATTGTTATATTATTTTATCTCCCTTAACATTTTTATAAAAGAACCAAATGATTCATATAACCAAGTGATTCATATTTGCAAAATTGGCTAGCTGTTCAATGCCCTTGATTCTGTTAATTTTTCCGATTATTCCCTTGCATTGTCTCATACTTCTCTCTTAAACTCATGTTTTCTTAACTTGTTCTTTTTTGGGCAACTTTGCTTAGTTTGGATGAGTCTGATTTGGATAAGCTTCTATCTGGCCTCTAATTGTTAGAAAAGGCAGAACTTCTTTTTCATTTTTTTTCTAAAGCTATTATAAATACAATTTTTATAACCAATATTAATAATGTATGGTTTTAATCCTGATTTTTGCCTGAGTTCTGAATCTGTATGTCCAATTCCTCAACATCTCCTGTGGGCTGTATATATAAGCATGGCAACAGTTTTCAAAGAAGAGTATGGTTTGGTCCAGAACTGCCATCTTCAATTAAAGAGAATGTTTTCTAGACTCTAAGGTAGGTGGAATACATTTCAAAAAGTCCTGTTTTTTTTCACTCATTCTGTCACATCTTCTAAACTTCTCAATCTTTGGTCCCTGAATTCATGTCTAATTAGAATCCATATTCTCTTACCTGTTTATACATCACTATGGACTTTCCTCTGAAGGAATCTAAAGGCTCCCAATGAAACAACTGCTTTCTATGCCTGCAACCCAGTATTATCCACAAAGTTCATAGAGAGGTATTTAAAAACAAAAGGACTTAACCTCATTCTTAAACAATGACATATTAAAATATAGATAGCCCAAATATAAAAATACATTTAATATAACCATTGCAACAAAATATTTCAATCAATCCTCTAATAAAATGTAAGACTGAATGGACTCAATACCATTGATCTCACAAACTGTCTCACCGCTTTTGTGCCCATGACTGAGCCATACTGTTTCCTGTTATTTAAACACATAAGTCCCTCATCTCTGGGCATTTGTATCTGTTATTTTATTTATTTATTTATTTTTTGCTTTTTGGGTCGTATCTGGCGACACTCAGGGGTTACTCCTGGCTCTATACTCAGGAATTACTCCTGGCGGTGCTTAGGGGGACCATATAGGATGCCGGGGATCAAACCCGGGCTGGCATATGCTGGCGGGTGCAAGGCAAACGCCCTACCCGCTGGGCTATTGCTCTGACCCCTGTATCTGCTATTCAAGACTACAATAAATAAGTCATTTCTGGTTTTAATTGTTTATTCTTACTTACCAAGTGCAGTCTTTGTCAAGTGCTCTTATGTTGGAGGACAGGTTTAGCTAGTTTGGGAGCTTTTTTTTTTTTTTTTTTTTGCCCACTCCCAGCTTAATCTATTTAAGCCAAGGTTCATTCTGATGAGACCTCTCTTTTATGTAAACACTGCTAGAGGGTGTGGCAGTTACAGAAGTCACCTTGATTGAATAATTTATGATTTATACATCTACTAAGTCTTCTATGTTTTCTAGATTGGGCACAGCTCCTCTTTATACCCACTGCACCCAGCGTGGGACAGTTAGAATTTACCAGGAGACTACCACCCTGGCTATGTTGAGACTATAGGAAGACTATAGGAAGGATCATACTAGTTTGCTGTAAGCAGGTGAATGTGACCTATTCAGTACGAGAACAAGATACTCAGAATCACCCTGGTGCAGAAAATAGTAAGAAAGACTTTGTGGGTACCATCTAGATTACATGAAGCTCATGAAGTTAAGATGTATTACTTTATACCAGCACCACCCCCTCTCTACAGTGTTTTACATAAGAGATAATCTCGGGATTAGTCCTTGGTGTAACCTTTGTTTATACCTGCAATAGCGTGTGGCACTGCTCTTCTACACTCTGTTTAGAGTTCTTTGTTGACATGACCCTCCCGGATGGATTACTTTGGTGTATATAAGGGGCTGACTTGAGGCCCCTTCACTTTTGGCCTTTAGCTTTCGGCTTTTGGTTCCTCAGCCTTCAGCTTTTTGGCTCCTGTGGCTTTTGGCTCCTCTGGCTTTTGGCTTTTGGCTTTTGGCATTTTGCTCTTTGGTCTTTTGCTCCTTCTTCTAGGTAGGACTCAGCTTGGGTGAGATCCTCTCTCTTTGATGGGAGACTTAGGCTCTTTTGTATGGTCTAAGTTTGGACCAGAGCTAGAGTTTGCTCATTATATTGGAGTGCTGTGGAAGAGCTTTTGTACTATAAAAAGCCTTTTTTGGAATTGCACCGGACTCGTGAGTTTTCATCTGTTCTCCCAGTGTCCTCAGAGGTAGAAGAAACTTCAGTCCTGACACTGTCGGGGACCCCAGTGGCCTTCCCTGACACTCTTATACATATAAATATCTGAAACTAACAAACAAATAAACAATTTTTTATGTTTCCCAATAGTCTGAATGCATCACATTCACTAACTTAAAATGATATCTTTCTCAAGGCAATAAAAAATACCTCTCAGATCTATATCAGAAACAGCAACATGTTTTATATATATATGTATATTATAATATTTAATATTTATTTATTTATCCTTATGGTTTTGGGGCCACACTGGCAAAGCTAAACACTTACTCCTGGTAGAATTCGGGGCCCATATGAGGTGCAGGGATAGAACCTGGGTCTGCTGTGAAGAAAGCAAACACTCTACTCACAGTATTATCTGGCTCAGCAAAATGAGGACTTAGGAGTTGGCATTACTCATGAGTTCAATGAGAAACATCTTCCGTTCTTCTCAGCATCTTTATATTCAGAAATCTGCCAGATATTTGCTCTCTACTTGGTAGTATATATTTTTATGCCTACTCCATTTGGTTCACCCGATTCTTCAGGCTTCTCAAAAACCCTCTGTTCTCTAACATCCACAAATGTAGCATGTTTATGTAACTTAATACCATGGCAGAGGAAATAAGATATCATAAATGCATGGAAAACAAATACACAAATCTATCATTAAAATGTTTCTACCGAAACTTTTCTTATGTACCTATTTGTGTATTTGTCTGTCATGGTCTTAAGTAAACACACTTATTTGTACTTACATATTTACTTATAACATTTTTTCCTGTCAGTAGCATTACATGCTACCATGTTATATTTAATAGATTACTGAATTTAAGGAAACTCATTTTATTTCTAATATCTTCACATTGAATAAACTTATATAAACTTAAAATTTTTTTGCTGATCTTCAACTTTCTTCAAATTGAATAAATTATCCCAATAACATTTAATATGGCATCTCACAATATAACGTTAAAGATATTAATTCTGTAAGTGTTCAATGTAACAAAAAGTGTTCTAATGTAATATGTAATTGAATCTAAGTATCCAAATGTAATAAATAGTTGTTAAAATTTTAATTTTTTTTTAAAAATGATTTTGCTTTTACCAAAGAGCTAAGTGACTACAACTGTGTATACTCAAGTCTGGCACAGGGCATGCTAGAAATAGTTTAATGTGGTAGTATTTGTAAGGGTGTTTAATATTAATATTATAAAAATTACAAATAGCAACCCCTACAGTATTTACCAAAAAGGGAGGCTAAGTCTTGAAGTTTAATCTTTATAATAGAATGTTTCATTTTTATGTTCGAAAATATTTCATTCTGGTTTAGCAAGCAATTGATAAGGAGTTAAAACATTATTTTTCAAATAGACCTGCACACCTAAAATATTTATTTTTTCACTTTCTTGATTATCAAAAACTAGTTTAGTATTGATATGTTCGAAGAGGAATTTCCTTCATGTTGCAACAAATTCTCACCGGGACTTCTGTGTCTTTGTTGTTATTATCTTGCTGCCATGCTTTCACTTAATGTTTATTTCTTCCAATCATGGAATTCCTAAGTATGTTCTCTGAGCACTTTGATTGGGATTAGATTGAGGGGCTAAGGACATGCTTTGCATGCTGGAGGCAAAGCTTCAGTGGAGCTGCACAATCCCCAAGGTACTACTGGGAGTCACCCCCAAGGTACTACTGGGAGTTACCTCTATGCAGGTAGTACTGCACAGAGCCAGAAGCAGCCCCTGAGCACTATCAGCTGTACCACCTCCACCCCAAACGATCAATGATGTATGAAGAAGATAGTAAAAACTAAAACTTGAACTATATATATATATATATATATATATAGGGAACTTTAAAACATCACAGATATACAAATGAACCTTAAACAGTATATTTATGCTCATATCTAAAAATGAAAACAATAGCTATTTCAGAGTTGAAATCAGAATTTAGTGAGATTATGTTTATAAAAGGTTTCACTTGGTTTTGGGGCATATATTAATATTTAATACATGATAATCCTGGGGCATAGATATATTAATCTGAAAAGGACCTGTATAGTCAGTGCAAATCTCAGCACTCTTTCTGAATTAAATTGTGCCCATGTTTTGACTAAACTAAGTTTTTAAAAAATAAAGTTAATTTTTAAGTTATTTTTTTTCAGTCCAACTCCATTCTGTAAAACAAAATCAACCACCCTGAAGATAGGGTTTAATATTAATATTATAAATATTACAAATAGATTAGCCCCTGGCAAAAATCAACACAAACTTCTACTATTCTTATGTGTCTCATAATCAGAATAAATAATCAGTTTTTAATAAGCTACATGCCTTTGGTAGACTTCAAAGATATTTTGCCCAAAATATTGTTCTTTTTTTGTGGGAGGGGCAGCACAAATTTGTTGAGATGCTTAATATCTAAAAAATTTGTTTCCTGAGACTGATTTTAAACCTCACTCATATATCAAGTATAGGTACCTGATTTATTTAGGCTATACATACCATAACCCTACAAGATGAGTATTCTTTAACTTATTACAATTGGGGGCAGGTAATTGACCAAGCCATTGATACTTGGGCCTCTCTACTGGCTCCCTGTTCAAGGGTTACTCTTGATGGAGTTCAAGGAACCAAATCCAGAGGAGAGGATTGAACTAGGCTGCACCAGTGTAGACCAAATGCTAGGCAAGTGTCTTAACCTCTACATTATCTCCTTAGCTCCAATAAATATGCTTATTTTTATAATGAGTAAAATAAGATTCAGAAGTCATTTAAGTTACTTGATACAGAAAGTAAAATTAAAATATAACTTTTATTGCAGCAATTATTATTGAATTTACATATATGAAAGGAGGTCATGAATTTCTTAAATGTTATGAAGACAAACCACGCATGCAAATTACTTTGTATAGTGTAGAGTATGTTATAGGTTTCGATAATTGAATATAACTATATTTAGATGTAAATTTAAAGTAATTCTGAAGTAATTCTTTTCTGGTGCAGTATTATCACATTCAATTTTTAAAAGTGACTTCTTACACAGTTAATTTACTTTCTAAAAAAAGAGCAAAATAAAAAGGTTGGAGAGGGTGGGGTACATTGGTGGTGGAAATGGGGTGCTGGTGGAGGGATGGGTGCTGGTATACTGTACTACCGAGAACCAATTATGAACACCTTTGTAATTGTATGTCTCACGGTGGTATAATAAAAAATTTTAAAAAACAAAATAAATTTAAAAAATTTAAAAATTAAAAAGTTGGAGAAAAAATTAAAAAAAACAATTTTAATCTAGTCTATAATATATATATATAATATATAATAGACGAGATCTTAGATCTCGTCAATAATATAACCTAGATCTTATTTAGTCTATCTATGTGGTAGTGGCAGAATAATAGTGTTGACCTTTACTTAATCCACACATTTTGCAATGTGTGTAAAACTAGTTGCAACTAGTAGTTCTCAAAAACATAGTAGAGTCTAACAGGATTAAAGGACTAGGTAAGTATATGGAGAACATTACCCTCCCCCGTTTTTTTCTAAGTCTACATTTGCTCTGTTAGAAGCTTTCTACCTTCTTCACGCATGCTGGAGATCTTAGAGAATGCTGAAACAACTATGGCGATTGTTTGTGAATAACTCAGAGTTAACAAACCAATGGCACATGTTAATTTATTTTTCAGTGAATTTTAATTATTGTAAACAAAAGGAAACCTTTTTTTTACCTGACTTGTTAGAAAGACCAAGGTTATCTTCCACTTAAAAATCCTAGTGATGTGTAGTGATGATGAGCATTTTTTCATATGCCTTTTGGCCATTCAGATTTCTTCCTTGTCAAAGTTTCTGTTCATCTCCTATCCCCATTTTCTAATGGAGTTGGCTGTTTTTTCTTATATAGCTGTACCAGTGCCTGATATATCCTGGATATTGACCCCTTATCAGATGGGTATTGGGTGAATATTCTTTCCCATTCTGTCGACTGTCTTTCTATCTTGGTCACTGTTTCTTTTGAGGTGCAGAAGCTCTTCAGTTTCATGTAGTCCCATATATTTATATTTTCTTCTAGTTGCTTTGTTAATGGTGTTTCACCTTTGAAGATGTCTTTAGCATCGATGTCGTGGAGGGTTTTTCCTATATTTTCTTCAACATACTTTATGGATTCAGGTCTGACATTGAGATCTTTAATCCATTTTGAACTGAAGAGAGATGCAAATCAAAACAACAATGAGATATCACCTCACACCACAGAGAATGGCCCATATCCAAAAGGGTAAAAGCAACAAGTGCTGGCATGGATGTGGGGAAAAGGGGACTCTCATACACTGTTGGTGGGAATGTCGAGTTGTACAACCTTTCTGGAAAACAATATGGACATTCCTCCAAAGACTAGAAATTGAGCTCCCCTTTGACCCAGCCATACCGCTCTTGGGAATATACCCTGGAAAGCCAAAACACACAGCGGAAACACAATCCGCACTTTTATTTTCATGGCAGCACTGTTCACAATAGCCAGAACCTGGAAACAACCAGTATGCCCGAGAACTGATGACTGGATAAAGAAACTGTGGTACATCTACACAATGGAATACTATGCAGCTGTCAGAAAAAATGAAGTTATGAAATTTTCCTATAAATGGATGGATATGGAAAGAATCATGTTGAGTGAAATTAGTCAGAAGGAAAGAGAGAGACATAGAATGACTGCATTTATTTGCATGACATAAATATACTAGGTGATCTTACTGAAAGTGGAAATTACCACAAGCGTGTGGGAGTCAGAGGTTGGTTTAGATAGAGAAGGGAACATGTGTGAATAAATGTCTAAAGTTCTGATACTAACATAGAACTGAGCATTAAATACAGACAAAAAAATGCAAATGATGGCTTCTAAGTGTACGTAGTGCAACCCACAATGTGTGGGAGAAGGAGGAGAGAGAGAGGGAGAGGAGAGGGAGATAAAGAACCTGCCATTTAGGCAGGATGTGGGACGGGGAGGGAATTGGGGACATGGGTGGTGGCTGAGGGGCACTGGTCGAGGGCGGGGTGCTGGAACACTGTGTGACCGAAACCCCCAAGCATGAACAACGTTGTAATTGTATATCTCACTGTGGTATAATAAAATGTTAAAAAAAAAGTTACTGGAAATAAAAGCAGTAGTCATTAAAAAAAAAATCCTAGTGATGTGGGGCAGGAGGCGATAGGCCATCGGGTAGGCCGTTTGCCTTGCAGGCGATCAGTCCATGCTGGCCCAGGTTCGATCCCGGCATTCCATATGGTCCCCGAGCACTGACAGGAGTAATTCCCTGAGTGCAGATTCAGGAGAAACCCCTGAGCATTGCCAGGTGTGACCCAAAAATGCAAAAAAAAAAAAATCCTAGTGATGAATTTCTATTGTATAGAAATTGACCCTTATCTCATAAAACTGAGACTAGTCTAGACAGTTTTTCAATATCTAGATATAATAGAAAGCCAATACATCTATTTTTTAATGATTTCATCAGAGAAATGTTTAACAGGAATGATGAGCAGGGAACCTTTCAGAGTTACTTTATGAATCCAGCTCTGCTATTTTTAAAAATCTGCTTGAAGAAACAGCGTAGAATAAACTGCCTAACTGCATCATAATCTCATGGAACATTAGATTAAGAGAAACTATCCTCAGTACCCACCATGCCCCAAACACAAATAGCTCTTATTAATTAACTCAGCAAGATCAATAGGTTATAAGGTCTGATCCATCGTATAGGGGGTAGAGCATTTGCCTTACAAGCAGTCAACAAGCCCCACCAGAAGTCATCCCTGAGTATGGTGCAAAAAGAAAAATATAAAAGTTCAATGAGTTGCTTTGAAGTCATAAAGGATATTTCTCCTTATGCCTTAACAGAAGTATGCTAGAAACCAACCTATATGGGTTAAATAAAATTGCTAGAAAGGTAAAGACATCTTTTTTATGAGGAATAATTATTGTACATCTAAAACTCAACTATGAATAAGTCTGTAAATCACAGTGCCTTAATAAAATTAAATATTAATAAAATTCAAAAAATGATTTAATCAGTAAAATATTATAGACCCACAGAGATAATCTATCTCTAGATGTAGAACATGAAATGAATAATTGAGGTTAAAAATATTGGTCATATTTTACCTTAACCTTAGATTGTTTTAAAAATCAACTCAGAACATTGAATAAGTTAAATAAAAAATTTTAAGTAAAGAACTATTAAAATTATGATGTGCCAAAAGGAATTGTTGAATAAATAATGTGAATCAGAATACAATGAATTTGATTATATTATTATATCTGAAACTTAGAATTTCATTATAATTTTAAGAATGGCACATTCAATTTAATGCAACAAACAATTTATGTGCATCATGAATATTAATCTATGTAATCTCATCTGTTAAAGGCTTGAGTGAATTTCTGATTTTCTAAGTCTACTAATACTGTAACACATAGAGAAATTATTAAAACATAGCAAGAAAAATATGCATGAGAAGAAATAACAACAAAATTTAATCCATACAATAAAAGGTGTATATTACTTTCCATCAATAAGCTGACAGGTGTTAAGTATGAGCAAGTTAAGATTAATGAACAGTAAATTAAAATTGGTATACATTCTGAAGCTCATTCAAGGGATGGAAAGCAAATCAAACACAGAAAATTTAGCACAGTTTTGGTTAAATAAGTATACTTAGTAAACAGCAAATTTAAATAAAACTTTAATTTTATCTGGGAGTATTAACTGTAGAGAGAAAACTAGAAAGATAGTACAGAGGGTAATTTGCCTTGCATACAGCAGGCCTTGATTCTGGGTGCCGTATATGGTACTATAAGAACTACCTGGAATGTTTCCTGGTCACAGAGTCAAGACTAAACCCTGAGTATTGTAAGGTGTCCCAAAGAAAAAAAAAAGATGTGGGGGAATACAAAATATAACTATAATATATATTCATATGTTATTTGGCATACAACTTATTTGAATTGTCACTTGTCTTCCTGTTGTTCATAGAGTTGCTTGAGCTGGCGCCAGTAATGTCTCCATTGTTGGGATGAGGTTCATTATTGTTACTGTTTCTGGTATATTGAATACACCACAGGTAACTTGCCAGGCTCTGCCGAGGCTCTGGGTTCATCCAAGAGGTTCAGTCTGTTTCTTTGTCAGACCATCAACCATCCAGGGCCCATGGGGTAGTCATCCAGGGCCCTGGGTGTGGTCAAGCCTGCTTTCTGTCTGACACCTCCGGACACAGCCGAGCACCACAGCGCCACTTGCAACACTTTGAGTAGCAGGATTATTTGAATTAATTTATATAATCGAATGTATTAAATTATCCATAAATCTGACAATCTATCAATTAGCAAGTCTTTGTAAGGGGCTTAAGATGTAAGAATTTGTAAGTTAGAAAGATAAAAGTTATTAGGGAAAACATGGAAAAGAGGGAGAGAGAGAGGAAAGAAAAGAGAAAGACCATTTAAGTCAATGTCCCCTTTCTTTGTGGAATGAAAAGATTAAGTGAATATTCAAAAGCCCTTTGACATCAAAGGCAACAGTCTATGAAACCAGCTAGTTAGGATATAATGATCAGACCAGCAAATTCCAAAGGCAAGGGTCCTGCTGCTGTTATTTTGATTATTGTTTTGGATCTGAAATATACATTGATTGGAATGGATAAAGAAAGCCATGACACTGAGTAAGGCAGTCTGTAAATGCACAGAAGATGACTGTAAGCATAAGGGCAACATCTAAGGATGGCAAACTCCTATCCACAGTGTAATAGAAAGACCCTCTTGTTTCTGAGGCCTGCATCTGATTCAGCTACTGGAATCTAGACTACAGCACCCTTATCTGCCACTGTTCCAGCACCATTGCTTTCCATGGAGCAGAACCGCTAAAGTCTCCTTATGTTCTGGGCCTCAAACAGGACCAGTAGTCTGTGAAGTTCACTGTATCACTGTCTTCCCGTTCATCATAGATTTGCTCGAGCGGGCACCAGTAACATCTCCATATGTCCTGTCTCATGCAAGTAGAGCCCAAGGGCACCTGCTTGCTCCAGGAACATAAAGAGCATCAAACCATTCCATCTGGACATGGGAATGAGGTCTATAATTGTTACTGGTATTTGGCATATCAAATACAACACGGGTAGCTTGCCAGGCTCTGCTGTGCTGGTGGGATACTCTAGTAGTCACCTCTAATCTCAAGTATTTATTGATGAACCGCTCGGCCGCAAGAGGCTACGAGACCCAGACTGTGAAGTTGGTGCACTGAAATAACAATCAAATGAGAAATGTGTTGCTTCTTTGCTGCTTTCAAATCCAAATAGGTCTACTAGTCTGTCCATTTTCTTTGCTATTATATATAAACTAGTCTTTGTCCATTTTAAGGAGAAGAGGGCTAACTATTAATCAGTCCTTTTAATGTGTGTGGTATGTGCACGTAAGACTACTGAAAACTTTGAAATTTCACCTGACAGAAGCTTCCTGAATTTTAGTAGGATTTATTTCTCACCTTGACTCACAAATGTATTATAAAATGTGCCTAGAGAAGTCACTGTCTTCTTAGCCTTTAGACACATTCATAATATCATCCCTATGAAATACAAATATGTTACCATATAGGAAAGCAAAGTAACCACTATTCCTGGGAAATAAATGATGGCATAGTTAACTGGAAGACTTACATACTGTGGAGGGAGGAAGATGACAATATTGCTGTCTTTTAAAAGACACTTATTGAACATCTTACTGATAGAGGTAGAAAGACATTTGGTAGATCAGTAGCAATAAAACATACTAAGAGATGCGGTAGTTTGCTCAAGCTCTGAAATTACTCTGAGCAGCCGAGAGAATAGCTGTGTATGGCGCCTCTCCCTGGTTCAGTTCCTCTGAGCTGCTACCTTGCACAAGATCCGTTCGTCTTTGGGACTGGTAAGTAGGAATGTAGAATGTGAAAGTGTGAGTATCACCACACCTGCATGTTTCAAACCTTCCCTGGCAATCAACTGAACAAGTAAGAACCATTTCTAGCTCCTGATGTGTACCTGAAATATGTAGTCTTTTCCTCATGAGGCCATATCTAGAAATTAAACCTGATCTGATCTTATATTTATTCCAGTTGGTCTCATAAATTTAGGATCCATTTCCATAGATGTTCTGTAGATTTCCAGATATATAAATTATAAAGTTCTAGAAGTTGTTTTAGAGTAGCATAGTTTCCGTGAATTACATTTTCTAGCTCAGCCTTTGGTGCCAGCTGGGTCTTGCATCTAGCTACAAGTCCAGAAGCAAAGAGGTAATAATAAGGATGGGCCTGAAGAAAATAAGCGTTGTTTGTCAGCAATTGCTTCCAGGAAAGTCATTACCGTTCCTTCAGGCAATGCAGGTGAAAAGATCAAATTCTACCAGGGGTGAAAAGACAACTGCTATTGGAGCAGCTGCTACTACAGGAATGTACAGAGTCTAATTTCGCCAGGGGAGGCAATGAAGTCATTAGATTTTAAGGGCTCAAATGTTCCCAGATGCATCAAGGGCTTTTGCATGCACCTACCATAGCCTATGGAATCCCATTCTTTCCCAGACAGAGCTTGTCTTCAAAAGTCTATACCCTGCTAGATGGAAACTTTTAGATGAATTGTAATTTAGCCAACTGCAATATGAGGTTCTGAATTTGATACCAATTTTAGTCAACGACTCCAGTGAACAAAGCTTTCTTTCAGGGCATACCTAAAAGTCCTTAGAATATTTTTTGTCTTTTAGGATCTTTTCTATAATGATGATGATGCCTTTTTTTGTTCTTTATGCTTTTGGGGGGTCACACCCAGAGATTCTCAGGGGTTATTCCTGGCTCTACACTCAGGTATTACTCCTAGATGTGCTCAGGGGATTATATGGAATGCCAGGAATTGAATCTGGATCAGCCACATGCAAGGCAAATGCCCAACCTACTGTACTAGTACTCCGGCCAAGATTTTAGGATTTTTATGTGACTTTTATTTAGAGGTACTGCAAGATTATGCCACCCGCACGGCAAGCCTGGCAAGCTGCTCATGTCATATTTGATATGCCAAATACCAGTAACATTTATATTAGGTCATTCCGATGACCTAATATAATGGTTTGAGGCTCTTTATGTTCCTGGAGCAAGCGGATGCCTTTGGGTTCTACTAGCATGAGACAGGGCATATGGAGATATTACTGGTGCCCGCTCTAGCAAATAGGTGATGAACGGGAATCTAGTGATCTAGTGATATGTGACTCGGGTGGGGAATTCAGATCTCTGTGGAGCTAATATTACATTGGAAGCCAATAGTCAACAATATTAAATTCCTTAGTTTTCAAAAAATGTGTGGATTGTGTCATAGAGGTATATTCAGGTGCTTTTCACAAGAGCTCCTGAGGAGTCTTCAATCCTGGTTTTTATGCTTTTACCCACAATTCGGGCCAAGGGCTAGTGCTCTGTCTTTGGCATTAGAAGTGGCATCTTTAAGTAAAATGAGATTAGAAAGCCCTAGAACAAATTCTTTCCTTAGGAAATATTGATTAAAGTATTATGAGTTATACTACACTAATGAGAGTTTTTTTTTCAGTGTACTTATACCAATACAAATTTCTTTGGTCTGTGTTCATACCAACCTTGAAATGTTGCTTTAATTTGGTTCCAAGCTCCAACTGGGTTCTTTAGAAAGTTTGCTTTATCTTTGATTAAATAATTTAGAAGCATATAAGGTCTAAGATTCACTCAGTCTCATTGCTTGTTTCAATGGCACTGAGCTCATACTGTGCTTTAACAGTAGCACGTCAACTAAAAAATTCTGGAAATTAAAAATATTATATGTATGTATAAGTATGTATACATATATGTATATATACACATATATATGTGTATATGTATTTATATATGTATACATATATATGTATATACGATTTGGCTTAAGTATCTACATTATCTCTCTAATATAAAATGTGGAGCATATTTTAAAGCACAACTAAAATTGTGCTAAAATTGTGCTTAGAGCACAACTAAAATTCATCAAAAAGTTATGACTAAACCCAGTCACATGTAATTGCAATCTTATTTGTTTAGAAAAATCCATATTGCTAAGAACACTAGCATACCACTTATCTAAGTGGATAAAAGGATAGACACAAACAACTAAGTCAAGGTCTTGGAAATCAGCAGGTAAAGCTGTGTGGTTTGGACTCTTGGAAATTAGCTCCTAGAGAGGTAAGGGCTGATTCTACAGGTTGAATCTCCAGTAGCAGCTGCATAGTTTAAGATGGCTGGAAGAGGCAATGGAGCCCAAAGCACATACAATTGACTTCAAGGTTGGGACATGTTCAGTGTTATGAGTTCCATATCTTAGAAGTGAATGCTCAGTATTAGAAAGCAGATAAAATGTAGTATTTGAAATAACTATAATGAATGAACTGAAATGGAACAAATGCATTTATAATGGCATGTATGAAAAATATTAATTTGAAAATGCATGTGTTATTGTTCATGCTGCATTAATATCTTACACAAAATGCACAGTAAAATTTCTTTCTCTTTTTTGCTGTGGGATAGGGCATTATTGGTCAAACTTAGGGCTTACTATTATGAGTCTGTGCTCAGGGCTCACTCCTGGTGATGCTTGGGGGAACCTATGTGGTGCTAGAGAATGAACTCTAGTTAGCTGCATACAAGACTAGTGCCATAATGGCCCCAAATTCTCTTACCAATGTCAGTATACTATATTAGTACTATGCATATGACTTGAATTTCTTATGTGGAACAAAGATTGCCTGATTTTAACTTCGTTTGTAAATATTAGGAATGATAGAGATTCTGCTTTGCTAATTCTAGTTTTTATTAATAATTCCTTAATAATTCCTTATTTCACTGTATAAACTTAAAATAACTTACTATCACAATGATTTTTCTCTGTGCATTTAATAGCTATTAATGTTGGATATTGTAATTTACACAACTACATCAATTAGAAATAAAATTCGGCACTTCTAATTGCAGTCTAAAGAGAATTCTTACTTTTCACAAGGTTTTAAGTGTTTAAACAGCTGACCTGTGAGGTTATTCTATGAACACAAAAGTTAATATTATGATACTAATCTACGATGATACAAATATGATACTAATCTTCTATGCTTCAAAAGCATCGAAGAAATACTAAAAAGACAAAGAACCACCAGCTCCGGGCACATTTCTTCAACTCTACCATTCTCCCTGCACTAACATACTCACCTCAGAGACCTGGGTCCTACGAAAGCAGTATGAGAATGCTATTCAGGTTTCCCAAAGAGGAATCGAAAGCTATGCTTGGAATATTATGCCTCACTCAAGTGAAAGAAGGAATCCCGAGCTCCGACCTCTGTCGCTCTTCCAGAATCAGGGACGCTGTCTCATTTGCCAAGGCATCTAAAATCAGAAGGGCTGGACATGTAATGCGATTTGGAGACGACCGCTGAACTAGAGCCATTACCGACTGGATCCCACAGGATGTCAAGAGATCACGTGGCCGCCCACCTACAAGATGGTCAGACTTCAAGACCCTGAAGGAATGGTTTGAGGCTCTTCATATTCCTGAATCAACCAGATGCCATTGGGCTACATTGGCACATGATAGAGTCCGATGGAAATGTTACTAGCACCCGCTTGAGCAAATCGATGAATAATGGGATTCAAGTGATCAAGTGATCAAGTGATTATTCAAAGAAGCCCATATATAGTCTGTATATATATATATACATATATATGTATATATGTATGAAGAAAATAAGCTCTCTTACAAAAATCATACATATCTATATACATACACATATATGTATGATTTTTGTAATAGAGCTTATTTTCTTGGTTCTGTTACTATACAGTAATCGAGAGAAGGCAAAACTAAATCTTCGACAAACATACACCTTATATAACTATGTATTTTATATAAAAATATAAAATGCCGCATTTGATAGGAGCTCCGACCTCCATTGCTGTTCTAGAGTCAGGGCCGCTGTCTTGTTTGCCAAGGATCGAAAATCAGATGGGCTGGACATGTAATGTGATTTGGAAACGACCACTGGACTAGAGCCGTTACTGACTGGATCCCACGGAATGTCAAAAGATCACGTGGCCACCCACCTACAAGATGGTCAGACTTCTTCGTCAAGACCCTGAATGAATGTTTGAGGCTCTTTGTATTCCTGAAGCAACCAGATGCCATTAAGCTACACTGGCACATGATAGGGTCAAATGTAAATACTACTGGCGCCCGCTCGAGCAAATCGACAAATAATGGGATGTCAAGTGAAGTTATCAATCTACAATATTATTCTTTTCATATATGTGTTTTGTTCCATTGGATTACAGTTGATTAAGTTCAGTGAATTTTTTCTCCAGAAATCTATAAAAATTCAGTTTGGTTTTATAAACAAATCTTTGCATAAAATTAAATCATGTAGCTTCTGTATTTTATCTCAAACATTTATTTTTACTACTGCTAATGCAGTTATGGAAACAAAGTGTGATTAGCAGTTATATAATAATTTTCATCCTTTAAGTATAAATATTTTCGTGGTTCACTGGAGCCATGCTTCATACTATCAGGAATCTGAGTAGTTGTGCCAAATGCCCGAAGTTACATGCTGACACTGTAAGCTCAAGTTCCTGTGGGCCCAGCAGGGCAAAGCCACGTCTTAGCCTTCAGCAGTGTCATGTTCCTTTCCACATATCACTTGACCAGAGGCAGTAATAACCATCAACAACCAAGCTCTAAGCCTCAAGTAGTTTCTGAACACCACGAGTTCTAGCTAAAATAAAACAGATGGGGCCTGCAATAAAGTTGCACAGGTGAAGAAGTCTTATATGCTTCGGAGCTGGGTTCTATCCTCAACCCTATCAGATGTGATCCCTGAAAATAGAGTCAAGGGTAAGCTCTGAGCACAGTCAGGTGTGACCTCAAAACCAAAAACCAAACAAACAAAAGAAACTAAACCTCCCCACACATTAAAGTTGCTTGAGAAAAAGCCAAATAGGAATTTCTTTGACCTCCTCTACCTCACCTAAGCAGGAAATAAATCTCTGTGACAGGCACACTTCTATGGCATGCTAGAAGAAAACATTGATCTCTGGAAAGTTTAAAGGGGCTTCTTCTTCCCATTAAATTAATATACAGACTAAAATGTCAAGAATTGTATGAAATATATGCAAGCATATCGGACTACTCTGATCAGATGCAAGTATCTTACTTATAGTGGCACCCTCCCCATATGCGTGCACTGTATTAAATACGGTCTTGCTTTCCAGTTCATCTATATTCTTTGATTTATTCTTTTGCCAGCCATACAAATGAGAGGAATAGAGGAAGATCGGTTACCTCCCTAATAATAAAGATGCCAGTTGTCTACAAACACATTTGAATAGTCTTTTTGTGACCTTACTGTGACCTTAACTTGACTTCCTTTATTGGTGGAAAAGCCATTTTATTGTAAGTGAAAGGTAAAGTGTCAAATAAATTTCTTGCAAAAAAAAGTGTTTTCAGTGGCTGTATCATATTTCTTTTGTCTATATAAAACATATATATTTATGTAGCAAAATTGGTATCACTTGTAATGAGGGCAGATTTTTGTAATATAATCTACCAATTAGAACAATTCTGATAGGTTGTGTAAACCATATATTTATACTTCAAGACAAGGCAATTATTTATGCAATTACCAGTGCCAGTGAGAAGCCATAAAGGAGGAACTTAGCTGAGTTTATGTATGATACAAGAACTGCTTCTATCCCTGACTCACATAGATATGCGGTCATCATGTCACCATCTTCTATTCCTAAATCACATAGATATGCAGTTATCACATCACCATTTTTGACCTTATGAATAATGGCGATTTAATAACATTTAAAAACAATAGTGTTTTTAACTATTCAGGTTATATTCTTCAACATATTCCTAAGATTCTTTATTCATTTATTTTTTTTCTTATACGACTGTGAGATATACAATTACAAAGATATTCATCATTGGGTTTCAGTCATACAGTGTTCCTGCACCCATCCTTTGACCAGTGTACATTTCCCACCATCAATGACCCCAGATTCCCTTCCCTCCCCCAGCCTGCCTCTATAGCAGGCATTTTCCCTCTTCTCTCTCTCTGTCTCTGTCTCTCTCTCTTTAGGGGTTATCATGTTTATCCCTTTGTCTATATTTAATATTCAGTTCTAATCTGGTGTTACCTTTTTTCAACAGTTAGTATAACACTTTATATATATATATATATCACAAATGAATGCAGTCATTCTATGTCTGTACTTTTCCTTCTGACTAGTTTCACTAAGCATGATAATCTCTAATCCATTCATTTGTAGGCAAATTTTATGACTTCAACTTCCTGACAATGCATAGTATTCCATCATGTAGATATACGATAGTTTCTTTATCCAGTCATCTGTTCTCAGGCACTCGAGAGACACATCATCATTTTTGAAACATTGGTTCTTTTTCTATAGCATACTCTTGGCACACTTGTGCCAGCTGACAATTCTTTTCATAGGTCATTCCACTAATACATATAATTTCTTCTGGACTCTATTCTGCTACTGTGTTACTTAGAGAAGTGACTGTTAAATTCTCTCCGAGAGAAGCAGTCAGTCAGGGATCAGTAGGCGCCAGTCAGAAGTCAGCAGGAGAGTGACACTTGTGAGAGTGATAGAATTTGAGAGTGACCCAGGAGAGTGACAGGAGAGTGACAGACAAAGAAGAGGAAAGACGCAGGGATAAGATACTCTCTGAGACATGGCGCAGACTGTCCCCAAATCTGTACTGACTGTGGACTGTGCTTCGTGGATGGATGGGTTTTATCTGACCACTTTCCTTCGTCCAGTATTTGAAATTGCCATAAATTTCTCTCTGCTTTATTAATTCCTGGGCAGGGAAGTCCTTTTGCCAGGTCATCTTGTTTCCTCAAGAAATATGACCGGAAGCAAGGAGCACCCCATCCCTGGATGCAAATGCATTCAGATCTTGGTGTTTGCATATTGGGTTCCGAGAGCTTTGGTTCTGGGGAGTTTCCCTAACTGGGTCAGGCGCCACAGAAACCTGCACAATCCCCACCCCAACCCCGAATTAATTCACTAAATCTCCCTCTTCTTACTCCCTTCTTTTGCCTGCCTAACTCCCCGGAAAGCAGCAAATGAAGACACAGTCACTTTCAATCACGCAAGACAAATACATTCTAGGGAATTTGCTCTACAATACTGGGCAGGCTATTATTAATCCCTTGTTATACAATTAAAAGTTTGTTAAGATAGTTTGCTCATGCTATGCTCTTTCTGCAGTAAGAGAACTGAAAGTGCTCAGTAAATACGAGTTGAATTAATGAAGACAAATTACTTTGAAAAATAACATTAAATAAATGCAATCAAATTAAATATATATATTTCAGTTATGTTTTCTTGGGGAAAACATGATAAGAAATATAACACAAAGAGTGTTGATACTTTCTGATCTCTGAAAATAAACTTTGTTTAAAAAAACTCTGTAATTAATACTCAAGGTCCCTGGTGATAGAAAATTATTTTTCTATCATGTTGTGTAAATGATGGGAAATTATTCTATCATTACTACACAGAATATTTGCACATTTAATTTATATGAAAGGTTAATTGTGTTGCTCTGTTAGTCAGGCCTGCTATAGCACTAAATCCAAGAAGCAAAAAGATTTTTAAATACACAGTGAGAGGGTAGATGCCCCTCAGGGTTATTGTCAAGGCGTTCCTGCTCAGTCAAGCACTAAGAGATGTTACAAATGTCTAAGGCGATTGGTCTCAGAAGCCTTGAAGTATAATCCCCAAAGGCCATGAGACAAAAACTCAATAAGAAATGGATTTCTGATATACCATCTAAACAAAATAGGAGCATTAGTGGCTTTTTTCCTTCTCAAAATACAAAGCATCTTTAATCTAAATGTATTGTGAGAATGCCTTGTATTATGACATTTTAATCTTTCTTATCAAATTGCTGAGTCTATTCCATTTCATAGATTTTAAATTTTAATCACATTCCATGATTAAGGAAGCTTCTTTGGCAAAAAATAAAATGTACATTACTGGAGTGGTGTGATCTAAAATGTGCTGTGTCATTTCCTGTGACTATTATTTGAACAGTGTTGCTTTGACTGACATGGCACTGGGGTTCATTTGTAAAAGCCTAAACTAATATTGATTCCAGGTTATTGTTTTCTTAGCTGCTTATTTTTCAAGTCGATAAAATGTACTGCTGAAAAAAAGTTGGTTTTCAAACTCTGAAGTTTAACAGTCCTATGCTAGGATGTTACTTAGACCAAGAAGACAAAAGAATGCCAACTCTCTCCTAACTTGAAATATGAAATCTCTTTTAATGTATTAAATCTTTAAGTTGCTTACAAATAAATTAAGGGAGTAACTAAACTTATTGATCATGCTAGTGCTATGCTCCTACATTGAATGAAAACTGCATCGAGTCACAGATTTTATTACTATTTGTGTGTGTCTGTGAAACCTTGGTCAATGATTATCTACAAAGATATATAAATTCCACTTACCAAATGTTTTCACATTAAGCTTAATATTTTTGATAGAAAAATCCACAAATTAATGTCATAAAACCATTATCTAATGGACACATTAAAGAAAAATAAATTATAGAAATTTTACAGTGACTTTCTTAAGTTTAACCATCTGATGGTTGCTTTTCTGTTTTGATATCAAGATTTTTTGTCAGGTATCCAGCAATATAGTGTCTTTCCACTTGTTTTCCTTACAACGATTTTCCTTGGTAAAGATTATGCTGAAATCATTTCCCATCTTAATGCTAGATTGTATTTTCATAAAATTCTGACAGTTCATCATACATAAAAGTCTGAGAGTTCTTCAGAATACTTTTCAGATATGCTTTATACATATTTATTTTTTCCCAATGTATAAATTTTTCTTGTTAGATTCCAAGAAGACAATTTAAACGAATAAAACATTTTTGCAAATGAATCATTTTCAATTATTATAACTTGTGATTTTTATATTTACACTTCATATTCTGCGTGAGGTATTAAGAAACATTTGCTAAAATTCATGATGGTCATTTCTAATGTTTAATTATAAAATGTGTTTTAATCTCACACATTTGAGTTACAAATGAGCTTCAAAGATATTTAGAGCTGAACTAAAAACTGAAAATTCTCAAACTCTTTACAGCCTTGAGTTTAGCTCTAAGTTTCAGAATGGGCATCTGAAAATGTAGTGAATATTTTATTTATTCTGCATCCACCCTCCCCACACATAAAAAATTAAAGAGAACCTATTACTAAGAAGATGAAGTAAATCTAAACATCTTTGTTTAGATTTCCAAATACAAGGGAGCTAACTTCAGAAGACCTTTGCTCAAAGGGGCATTACACCTGCTAGTGTAAAATCTGTATTCCTAAAAGAAATTTACTCCTCTTCCTCTATAAACTGCTTCTTATGGTAATTCAGACAAAATGGTTACTTTGAGGCCATGAGTCAGCCTTTTACCAAATGCCAGCTTGTCAACTTGTCAACTCGTAACTGATTGAGGCTCTTTCTCACTCTTCTATGCCATTAGTCTCTCCACAGATTAACTGCCTAAGTGGCAACGGAACTGGTAAAGGTACAATTCCAAACAGATGCTGGGTTGGTGGGGCACAGAAACAATAGTAGATAAAAAAGAAAAGCCAGTGAATCAAGCTCTCTCTTTGCCTTCTCAACTATTCCCAGAGGGGCAGAGGTCAGCAGATCCTCACCCACATGTGATTATGGCCAGACCAAGGAAAGCAGAATCCAATGAAAACAGCATGTTCACGGGAATAGAATAAGGGATCCTGCTGATTTCAGAGAAGGAACAGGTGTTCCTTGACAGAGAATGGCTTAGGGACAAGACTAGGCTATTGTCTACTAGAAATGGAGAATTAGTGCAGAACTGGACCAAAACTTAGTCTGGGTTAAGATCAAGAGACAGAACAAGGAATGTCTTACACAGTAAAAGGAGAGGTCTGAACACTGTGAGGGGCACAGACCTATCTTCTTGAACTGTGCTATACAATTCAATTTCATAGCACCTGAGATTTGTATGCAAATATTTCTTAAAAAACTTAAGAATTCACAAGTTCAGGAGTAAATAAGCTTTTATGATAACTTTTCATATATATGTAGATATAGAATAGATGTTTGACTAGGATGTTCAAAGAGAATTTCAATATTTAACAAATCAGATCCTTTTGAAATTGAGAAATGCAATTTAGAAATATTTTATATTATTTGTGAAATTTGGAAATAATTTAAATTTCTAGGCAAGACGTATTTGCTTGTTTGTCTTAGCAACATTTAAGGTTTATCCCCTCCTGGAAAACTTGGGGTTCATACAGGGTTCTGGGAATTGAACCTGGTTTAACCCATGCAAGGGACGCACCAGGCCTGCTGTGCTATCACTACAGTCCCACTTGCCAAGAATTTTTAAATAACTCTATAGTATACAAGAAAATTAACTATATCAATTGATTTATAGGCAGCTTAAAAGCTGTGCAAATTTGCATAAAGCATTGGTGCATTATCAAATGACAGTGCAAGAATAAATTAAATACAGATATGTATTTAATACATATATTTCCCCTTTCTCATAAAGCTTCCAACCTGGCCTTCAAATGTGCCATTGCTCTTTCTTCAAATGAATAAGATGTACATGACCTCAGAGCATCAAAGTCTACTTCTCTATACTAAACAACTTTCTGTTCTGCAACTACCTACCTAAGATACTAAGGCTGTAGTGCATTTTCTGAGCCACAAACACAGTAAAGGCAGAATAAGCAACATTGACTAAGAATATTGCTGTTTACTACTTCTGGTAAATACAATGGCATCAAACCTGCTGTGTTCAATCATTCTCTAAGTTATTCAAATCAGATACTTTTAGAAGGTTCCGGACAACCTGATTCCAATTGGATTGCTTAAGTGCTGAGAAGATCATATAAAAACAATGATGGACAGTCTGGTTCACAGGAATAAGAACGGTAATGCAGTAAACTAGGCTTGGTCTTGGAACAAAAGATAGTTAAGAAAATAGAAGCCCAAGTATTAACATGCCTTTTGAAATAACTGAGAAAATTGACAGGTAATTTGTTGAAGAGAAACATGGAATAAAGATCATATAGTGAGAAGGGTGCTATAAAAGCAAATGGTTGAAAGCTTTCAGGTTAAAAGTGAAATATATTAGGTAATACAAATATATTTGCCAACCTAGAAGGGTAAGCATCTAATCTGCCTAAATAATAAAACAATTGCTTACTCAGTCACAGCAAAAAATATATGAACTCAATTCTCTCCTATATTTCATATTTCAGCCTTCTAGAATCAAAATACATTGTTTAAATTAACCGAGTTAAGTATAAAATCTCATACAAGACTGTTTATATTATACATTGTTATGGAATCAATGAAGGGAACTTTAGCAGACATTTTTTTAGAGTTAATATTTATTTATTTTTTTAATATTTTATTATACCACCGTGAGACATACAATTACAAGATGTTCATATTTGGGTTTCAGTCATACAGTGTTTTAGCAGCCATTGCTCCACCGGTGCCCATTTCCACCACCACTGTCCCCAATCCCTACACCCCCCAGCTTGCCTCTATGGCAGGTTCTTTTTGTTTTAATTAATATTTTACTATACCACCGTGAGCTATACAATTAAAATGTTGTTCATGTCTAGAGGTTTCGGTCACATAGTATTCCAGTGCCCATTTCCCACCACTGATGTCCCCCATTCCCTCCCCCTCCCATATCCTGCCTCCATGGCAGGTTCTTTATTTCCTTTCTCTCTCCCTCTCTCTCTTTTCATTCTCTTACATATTGTGGGTTGCAAAACAGCTGCTACTTGCTTTCCCTGTGCTCAGCCTCTCATGAAGTGCCCGGGAGGCATGGCGGGTTCTAGCCCTGGCCTGCCACCCCCGCAGAGCCTCACAACAAGCCAGATGACCCCCCATACTCCATGGGGTCCTCCATTTTCCACATCCAGACTTCCCTCTCGTCACAACTCCACCCAGCAGACCAGACTATCACAGCCTGGATCATCTACGCCCACCCTGCAGCAGTTTTCTTTTTTTTTTCAGTCCGGCCTAGGTATGCTGAACCAGAGACTCTTAGACATGGGTCAGAGCTGCTACTTGCTCTCCCTGTGCTCAGCCGCTCATGAGGTGTCCGGGAGGCATGGTGGGTTCTAGCCCTGGCCTATCACCCCAGCACAGCCTCACAACAAGCCAGACGACCCCCACCCACTCCATGGGGGCCGCCATTTTCCGCATCCGACTTCCCTCTCGTCACAACTCCACCCAGCAGACCAGACTATCACAGCCCGTTCGCGTGGCTGCTAGCGGCAGCGTGGTTCATCAATAAATGCTTTATTTAGAGGTGACTACAAGAATATGCTACCTGCACGGCAAGCCTGGCAAGCTGCTCATGTTGTATTTGATATGCCAAATACCAGTAACATTTATATTAGGTCATTCCCATGACCTAATATAATGGTTTGAGGCTCTTTATGTTCCTGGAGCAAGCGAATTCCTTTGGGTTCTTCTAGCATGAGACAGGACATATGGAGATATTACTGGTGCCCACTCTAGCAAATAGATGATGAACGGGAAGATCGTGATCGTGATTGTGACACTTAGAGGCCATCATGTGCATTTTTTGGCCTGTATTTAATGCTCAGTTCTCGGTTGGCATTAGCCCTTTCAACATTTATTCACATGTGATCCCTTCTCTTTAGCAGACTTTTTAAATTAAAAATAAATACTTATACACTTGACTTTGGAAATATAATTATAAGGTCTAATTTTTAAATAATAAATGCACATGTTTGAATTATTAACATATGAAATATTACAGTCAACTAAAATATTTCAAAAGGGATTGACTCCATTTATCATGATATAGCTATATACGTCTACACCAGTGATTTTCAACCTCTTTATATGTAAAAACCAGAACTTTCCATGGCTTTATCATTGATGACCACTGCAACAATCAGTAGTTTTTAGCCTTTTCAAACTTATGGTGTGCTACTAATCTTCAGACTAACTCTAGAAAGCACTGTTCTAAGGAGATCTTATTTTGATATCAGTCAATTTTTTGTGAATTAATAAGAAACATTAATCACCTTGTTATATTCTTATGTGGTAAAACAGAAAAATATAATGTAGTATGCTATTAATATCATATATCTATCACTATGTTAGATAGGCATAGAATATTTTGAGAAAATGAAAATAAAATATATATATCACACAACAGGTTAATGGTAGTTAATAGTGTTCAGAAATAAATAAAGATGTGATTTTTATGCATAAAATTATCTTTAACATTTAACTCTTGCATATTTACATATTTTGAGCATACTTAGCAATTAAAATATAAGCATAATTTAAAACTAAGTGACTTAAAGGACATTTTATATATATTTTAAATGATTATAAAGGATATACATTATATTTTAAATGGGATGGTATGTTTGGAGTTGATAAAATGAGATGAGATAAATTACACATGTTTCAAATGAGTTATGTGTCTATTATCTACTATTGGGTAATCAATTGTATCATTTTTCTTCCTGTTGTTCATCAATTTGCTTGAGCAGGTGCCAACAATGTCTCCATTTGTTGGGAATGAAGTCCATTATTGTTACTATTTTTGGCATATCGAATACACTATGGGTAGCTTGCCAGCCTCTGACGTGGCTCTGTGTTCATCCCAGGGGGCCAGTCTTTATCTATGTCAGACCATCAACCATTCAGGGTCCACAGGGCAGAGCTCAAAGTATAAAAAAACCTGTCTCCTGTCTGCCACCTACTGGTGAAGCCGGGCACTGCAGCCATACCTGCAACACATTAATAGCTATTAATTATATGAGCAACACATTAATAGCTATTAATTGTACAGAGAAAAAATAATTGTGACAGTAAGCTCTTTTAAGTTTATACATAGTGGAATAATGAATTATTAATAAAAACAAGAATCAGCAAAGCAGAATCTCTGTCATTCCTATTTATTAAACATTAAAATCATGTTGAAAACATGAACTATTTCCCCTAAATAACTGTATCAGACTATTATAGTACTAGTATCAAGCACTCAGAAAATTTTCTACCACTGAATCATATCCCCAGAACCCAATATTACAAATAATTCAAAACAAATAACAGTTACAATCATTTGTTTACTCATCACTAATAAGTGTAAGTAGCGCTCAGTTTAGTCAAAAGTGTGTGTGTGATAGCCTAAATCTGACTTAAATATCCTGATATTAGTTTAAACAAATAATATAGTGATTTGTGCCTAAGGTTTTTTGTCTAATAAGTATAAACAGATATAGTTTTGATGTGATAACAATTTGAATATACATTACCCAATAGTTTTATATATATATATATATATATATATATATATATATATATTACAGTCGTTATATTTTACTATTGATTCAGTGGTAAAGGAAGTGTTCTGAGTGCTTGAAACCCGAGTGATACTGTTAATTAGGGAAATAGTTCAAAGAAGAGCAAATACAGGAGACTCCCATCTAACCCCTATCATTATATGCACATCCCTGTCCTACTGGCTGAGTATTGCCAAGCACTGGGGAAGTCCTGCTAAAAAAGATGAACAAAAATATTAAAAAATTAGAAATATTCTTCTTTTAAAAATTCATAACACTTAATGTTATTAGGAATAATGTTAAAGATTTAATAGATATTTAAATTTAACTAATTTTATGCATTTGTTTATATATTTTATTAGTAATCATACATGTATCAGACTGTAACACATAAATAATTTATGCCAGTTGCATTTCTTACAATAAAAATTATGAAGAGAGCTTTTTCAAAATTGACTGTTTCTGGTTATGTTTAACTAGAACCTGATCTATTAGAGTTTATACTCAAAGATGTATTAGGAAAAATAACAAAAATTTAAAAAAATTCTGCATTTGAAATGTTTTACTTTAAAAAGAAAGGCATTTTCTCATTTCTATAATTGTCTGTTATTATTGTCAATTATTATTACCGTTTGTGGTCTTAATCTGAGGTTTATTTTTAGTTAGTAAGTGAATTTGTATTGCTTAAAGGTTTTAACATTTGTTATTTCATCTTTTTCAAATTAGGATGCTAATTTAGTCATTCATTTGTTAGCCGTTTTTACAATAACATAGGGACTATAAAATCAAGTCATTAAGAACCATATTTTATAAAACTTAATCAACACTTGATATCAGCAATAAATTGATTCAATTTACTATTCCCCAGGTAAATTTCATTAGGTTAACCCCACTACCTTATTTTTTTTTAAAGAAAGAACCTTAGTATCAACCTTATCATTTTGAAAACTTTCAAAATAGCATATACTTTACTTCAATCAACTATGCCATGACAGTGAAACATAATCAGACGTTTCAAATTCATCATGGCATGTTAAACTGTATGCAGTCGCAATTAAGGAGATATGTTCTTGCCTTATCGATTAGTGATTTAGCATAGTCTGGACAAGGGACTAATTATTCAAATTAGTTCTTCTGGATTCACAGTATGGGTCAGACAGAGATGAGAATGGAGAGTGTGAGTTGGAAGCCTATCTTACATTTACAAATAAGAAATTGAATAAAATACTAAAGTATGCAAGATATGTGGCATCTCCAGTAACATAAATCTTCAGATCATTTATTATAAGTTGACGTAGTCTGTATTAAGGTGGCAGGAAAGCTAGTTTCAATTTGTGTCCCATCGAACAATATATATCACTTTAAGATCTATGTGTCTTTAACTCTACATCATGAATAGATTCTGATTAGCAATAAGAGAAATATTCATTTTAAGCCAGTCCAAAGACTAATTCTCTTGTCTAAATTATAACAGTTTACATAATGAAAGAATAGATAAAAATAATATAGATTTAATTGTAAATTGAATCAAATAATATCTCAAATTTATGTTGAAAAGTTAACTAGGGACCATGTTAGGATATTTTTAATAAATTGTCCTTTGAATTTTTAAAAGCCCTTACATTTTTTCAAAATAAATTGTCATGTAATTTTATAGTGGACATACCGTTGTCCCAAAAGTATGCTACCATATCACATAGCCATGAAAATATATCTCTCATTACCACAATTGTCATTTACTAGAAACTTGGCTAGAAACAGTATAATTAATGGAAAATTCATTTTAAGAGTCCTATATGCAGAACATATAAAACAGCACTAAATATAAAACTTTATTGTGAAGTTAGTTGTTAAGAAACTCTTGGTTTTAGATGAGCAAAGGAAGAAGGCTTGAAGATAATGCTTTTGTCTATAAATATTTCATTATTGGAGGAAAGAAACTTAAAATTAGTACCTCATCTTCCTTACTATCAGGAAGTTCTATATTAAATCAAATTTAAGCCACTGCCAGAGTCTAATACAGTCACAGTTTTGATATTTTTGAGGTCACAGAAATGGTACAGCAAGTAGGGCATTTTCCTTTGCTTGTGGGAAACCTGATTCCATTTCCATCACCACATATGGTCCCCAACGGCAAACATGAGAGATCCTTGAGCATAGTTCCAAGGGATGTACTTTAGCCACCATGGGGTGTGGCCAAAGAAACAAATAAAGGTGGGAATTGAAGATGGGAGCATTATAACAATAAAACAATTCTGATATTTCCCAATAAGAAAGAAGGGAATATCATAGAAAATTATTTTTATTCAAAATCATTGGAGGAAGAAAAATAATACTTTTCAAAATATCACTTACAACAAGGGGATTCCCCAAAATCAACATATTAACATATTCTGTCTCATTATCTTATCAACTGAAATAAGAAAATTCTACAATTTTAAGCATATAAAATATCCTTTTTCCTTCTTTTCACTTTTTATATATGTAAATAAATATACTTTTATATTTATTTCTTCATTGATGCTCAAATATTTCAATCTCTCCAATGTTTTAAGTGAAAATTCAGTTTAACATGCAGATTGCCCTCTTAGAGCATGAAATGAGGGGAATGTGAAAAGCTATGATTAAATTTACACATGATGCACAGGATTTCCAGATATAAATTGCAACGAGAGTAGAGATCAATAGTACAATGACTATCGTAGGGCTATCATAGTTAGTAGGGCATTTCCTTGCAAGTGCTCAACCTATTTTCCATTCCCAGCATTAAACATGGCCTCCAGAGCTCATCAACAGTGAGCCCAGAGCACAGAGCCAGGGGTAATACCTGAGCCCAAAAATAAAACAAACAAAACAACACAATGAGAAGACACAACTCAGTGGTAGGGCACGTGCTTGCCGCACATGAGTCCTGAATTTGATTGCTGAAAATGCTGTATCTGATCTTTGGCATCAGGACAAAACCAGTAACACACACACAAAAAACCCTACATTTAAGTACAAAAAATATCTTTCCTGCTACATGTATTTCTCTCCCTTGATAAATAAATAACACATCAACAGTCACACATCCTGAAAAACTACCAGAGATGAAAAAGAGACTATCACAGCATCTTCCTACTAACCATCAAGGCCCTTTCAATGTGGAAAAAAAATCTGTGCCAGAGATAGTGGGAACAATGTGACCATGGTACCTTACTATGGCTACAGTTATTTAGATAATTGTACCTAGTGCTTCAAGGTGAGTATATTTTAACATTACAATTTTTAGACAATAACTGAAGATGAACTGAGACTGAGTAGCACAAAAGCATAACGAAGAGAGCAACTGAAAAGAGAGGTAAAATGCAGACACTGAAATTTAAGGATTTAAGGATCAATGTAGGAGAAAGAAACAAAAGCAATGTGTCTGATATTCTTTGCTGCTCCTTCTTGCTTTATTTTGAGACAATGCTATTTCTTAATTGGTATTCAGCTTAGAGGTCCAGTAACAGATGACATGGCTACAGTATCATGTGAATATGGATACATGTTTGAGATCAGCATCTAAAGATGCTCAGAACTTGGGAACTTGAGGTCAAGAAGCCAAGTCACAGGAGCAAACTTAAAGGTGCTTCTAAAAGGCAGATCGGAGAGCATGTCTTAAGTTTTCTGCTAAAGCTCCTTTTCAAATTCCTGTCTTTGCTGCTTCATATTCTTAAGAAAATACAAACCAAAAGTAATGTAATCATTAAGAAATTACAAAGAGAACATTGATTTCTTTTTTGAGTAGAAACAGCACAGCATAGGTGGTCAGCACTGCAGTGAAAAAAGAGGAAGATTTTTAGAGCAATAATGTTATGTCTTCCACAAAATAAAACTCGTCAAAGGGAATAGAATTTAAGAGTTAAAAATCATTCATATAGAAAAGAACATTTATTTGCATGACCTAAGTATATATATTAATATTATGATACCAATATCCAAGGTCAAGCAAAACATGGAACAGGAGATCTTGTCAAAGGTGGAAACTATCACAAACGTGTGGGAGTCAGAAGCTAGGTAAGACAGAGAATGGAACAGTGTGTTAATAATTGTTGAAAGTGCTGATACCAACCTAGAACTGAGCATTAAATACAGACAAAAGATACACATGACAACCTCTTAATGTATGTATTGTAATCCACAGTGTGGAAGGGAAGGAAGAGAGAGAGTGAGAGAGAGAGAGAGAAAGAGATAGAAATTAAGAAACCTGCCACAGAGGAGGCTAGGGAGGGGAGGATCGGAACATTGGTGGTGGGAAATGGGGACTGGTGGAGGGATGGGTGCTGAAACAATGTATGACCAAAACCCAAATATGAACATCTTATGAACATCTTTGTAACTATATATCTCACGGTGCTATATAAAATATTTTTTTAAAAAAGATGTTTGGAAACTATCCTAAGAGAATACAGTGAAAGTGACCAAGTGGCCAACGTGAGAGAGATCCCTGGGGAGAATTCACTGCCCTGCATGCTGCTGATGGTCAGCAAGCCTAGAGATACCAGAGCAGAGACAGAGAAACCTCTGACCACTGCTGGGAGTGGCTGCAAAGCAAGCTAAAAGAGCGAGAAGCGGAAGCGAGCACACTTCTAGGAAGAACCCTGGCGAAAGCACAGGGTTACCAGCATGTCCTAGTTTCAAGTCCCACAGTCACCACCAAAGGATGAGACTTGACATTCTGACATCTGGGAAACTATTTTACACATATTAGGGTCTGGAGACATGATCAGATAACCTCTCAGTACCTGTATTGGAAACTATAGTGTCCGAATGGAGAGAGAGAGAGAGAGAGAGAGAGAGAAAGAGAGAGAGAGAGAGAGAGACGTGCCTACCAATACCATAAAGACAGGCTCAGGGAGGGTGCCAGGAAGGACACTGGGGACATTGGTAGCAGGGAATGATTGAAACCTGATCATGAACAGCTTTGTAGCTGTGTATCTCATGGTGATTCAGTAATAAACCAACCAATGCATCACTAAGGTCTGGAGAGATAGGACAAGCTGGTTCAGTCTCCTGGCCCAGCCTATAATCTTGCACTGAAGGATCCATCCTAATCCTCACACCCACACCTTCCCCTACTCCCCCAAACTGGAGTCTTTTGGGAGCCATCACATAAGATTTTTGCTCTAGTCAGGAGACAGCAATGCAATTTTGTTCTAGGCAAAAACAAAGGCCTTTGGACTTGGACAAAAAAAATTGTTTTAGGAAAATCTCAAACAACTTTTGGATAACTCATTGGAACACAATATTCCCGGAATTTTGGTTGAAATATAATATCTAATTATACTCACATGCTCTCCTTCTATTTCCCTTTTTTTAAAGTCATTCTTTTATATCCCCAATGAATAAAAAAGAAAATATTTCCTCACATGATATGGCCTGAACATGGCTTGGCTGCCAGCAAGGCAAGCACCTACCTGCTACACTATCACTATGGACTTCACTATTCACAATCCTTTAATTACAAAATTTTGAATTTTCCCTGTTGCACCCAAAATTTACTATGTTTCATGTATCTTTGATATCTTTTACTGGAAACCATCAACCTGAAATTAATTTAAAACAATCATCAGGCATAAAATAGGTTCATGTTCATGCTGCTCAGACTTCAATAAACAGAATTTTTGAATAGACACTAAGCCATGACTAAACACAGCCATTTATTTTACATCAAATAGCACTACAGATTTTTAATCAAATGAATTAATTTTATGCATTAAACATATTTGGAAAACATATAATAACTGATTTTCTTTCACATGTGGGGAAAATGTAAAAGAAAAATATGTGAAAGTGTGATTTTCTTTTTTTTTTTTTTTTTGCTTTTGGGTCATACCCAGAAATGCCCAGGTGTTGTTCCTGGATTTGTGCTCGTGCTTGGGAAATCTTATGGGGTGCCAGGGAATAGAACCTGGGTCGGCCACATGCAACGCAAATGATCTACCACTGGATTATTGCTCTGGCTTCAAAAGTGTATTTTTGGGGCCCGAGAGGATAGCCCAGCAGGTAGGGTTGCCTTGCACGTGGCCAGTCCAAATCGGTCCGTTTTTGATCTCCGGCATCCCATATGGTCCCCAGCACCGCCGGAGTAATTCCTGAGTGAAGAGCCAGGGAGAAATCCCCTGAGCATTGCCGGGTGTGGACCCAAAAAAAAAAAAAAAAAAAAGTGTGTATTTTTATGTCTTTTTTTTGCTTTTTGGTCACACCTGGCAATGCTCAGGGGTTTCTCCCTGGCTCTGCACTCAGGAATTACTCCCTGGCGGTGCTCGGGGACCATATGGGGATGCTCGAGATCGAACCCGGACTGGTTTGGGCCGACCACGTGCAAGGCAAACGCCCTACCCGCTGGGCTATCGCGACTGGCCCCTATGTCTTAATTCCATGTGTAACACTTTGTAGTAGCATATCCATTCATTGTAAAAAACAATAATTATATTTTCTTAGAGTGAGGCTCTTCCTGTTCCTGGAGCCAACAGATGCCCTGGGGTACACTTGCTTGCAAGAGGACATATGGAGATGTTACTGGTGCCTCCTCCAGCAAATTGATGAACAACGGAAGATAAGTGAAGTGATACAAGTAATACTAGAAATTAATCTTATTAATAGTTGTATGTATCATTTTTATCTCTTATTTTCAAGAGATTCTGTGACTTTAGAATATTCTGATAATAGGTTTCATTCTCTTATACCATTTTACAAATGTGTTTCCATTTTCTGCTGATATTTTGCTTTGATAAGAGCAATCTTATCTTCAGGTATATAATTCATTTTTTTAAAACTTTGGATGCTTGAGAAATGTCTCCTTTATATTGGCTCAACCAGATTGAAAAGAATGTACTTATATTGTGAGTATGTATATGTGTGTGTTTCATAACTACTGATCTGTGGTTTTCTGATCATTTGAATTTACAGATCTATGTTTGCAATTTGGCTACTGTGACTGTAAAGGTTTACTCTACTTGACTCAATCTCTCTTTCCTATAATACTGAATTAATATGCACACTAGACTATTTTTCATTACTTTGAGATCTTACACACTTAACATTTTTCTATTTTGTTTTTACTTTGGGGCAATAGCTTCTGTTGTTGTTTTTTTTTCAGTTATACTAACTTCCTTGTAATTTGTTCAGTTCATTGATAAGCCTGGCAAAATATTTGTCTTTACTGATAATGTATTTTTCAAACTCAACATTTTAAGTTAGATTATTGCTTCATTTTCACTTCCAGCCTCCTAATCTGTAAATCTTTGCTATATACGTCTGTATGTGTATAACTTACATTCTCTGTCTAGCAGACTGTGATAGTCTAACATTAGAGGGTAGCAGCTCCCTTCAGTATTCCTCCCTGGGACACTCCACTCTCCCCTCAACTATTCTCAGTGGAAGACATCTGGTGCTGACACTCAGTACTGAGCTTGAAATGCTTGGTCTCAGTTCTCTGTTTCGTGCAAGCCTTTAGCATCTTTTCTCAGAGGAGGCCTCTTCCAATCTCCTACTATGCTGCCAATCATTCTAATGAGCTCTTTGTGCAAAAAGTGGAAATTGCAAGGTTGCTATTGTGTTGTGGGGTCACCCGGTATTTGCAATTGCCATGGAGGCCGATCCTGGCTTTAACATCAATATCATCAACTTTCTTACTTGCTGGGTGGTGGTTACTTATAATTTCTGCTGCTCTGCTAAGACAGAAGCTGCTTGGGTTCTTTTTTTTCCCATGTCAGACTTCTCGGACTGCCGGGACTACTGGGGTCCCCAATAATACCGGGAAACGAGTTCCCTTCTACCTCCAAAGCCAGCAGGGAATGGATAAAAACTCAGGAATCCGGTGCAGTTTTGAAAGATTTACTATGACAGGTTCTGATATACAATCCAATACAGGGAGAACTCCGACTCTGGTTTCCCAGCTAGGCTGAGATGGCTGCTACCACGTGTTGAAGCCCAACAGAGAACAGAGAGAATGGGGAGAAGCAAATGCCAAGAGAAGCCAAAATGGCAAAAAGGCCCCTTCTTTTCCTAGCTTCTTTTATAGACAGAAGCCCTCCAAAATCTTCAGCCCAGCCCACCGTGGGTTGGGCTATCTAGAGATGTAGCCAGGTAAATGACCCTTTTGAAATATAGATCTTCAGGTGAGCCTTTGGTTCAAGCTTCACAAAAAGCCAGAGCTGATTTCTAGAAGCAAAATCTCCCTAACAGAGAGAGGAGGGGCTGCATCTCTGAACCAGAAAGTAGTTCAGAATGTAATTCGTAGGAAATGGCATTAATACTTTTTACTATGAATACATAGCTAGCAGATCCCAGACTCTGGATCCCACAAAGTCCAAAATCCATCAGAATAATTCACTTTGGCATTACTTTTAGAGTCAAACACATTAGTTTGCCCGAAGGTGCACTGGCATGTCTCTGAACTAGGAGAATTGATTACATTATGGTTGATCCAACGTGGCCAAGTACTCTTGGAATATCTATATGTATGTGCCACACGAGGACCCGTGGGAACAGAATATTGATCTGGGTCAAGCAAGATTCGTGATAAAACTATTTATGCCATATAAATTATGAAATCAGCCCAATTCTGCCCGAAGTCCCATTGTGTCTGCTTTGGAGATTCTCCAAAGGTTGAGACCAGCTCTCCACATAAGCTAAGTGTAGCTGGAGGCTAAGGCTCAGTAGGGTGTGTCAAACAACAATGCACTTTGGAGATATTTGTTACTTAGAAACAATGCTTCAAAATTCTCAGATGATCTGGCTAGAACATCTCACATGGCTAGATGGCAAGTGACTTCTCTTGGTATTATATTCTAGGCAAAAGTAGTTTTGCTTTAACGTCAATAATTATAGCATTTCATAAACTACATACTTCACACAGACTTTAATTCTGAAGAGCTTTGTGTCAAACGCAAAATCACATTCATGGGCCTGGAGAGAGAGTATCACGGGGAAGACACTTGCCTTGGATATGGCTGACTCAGACTTGATCCTCAGCACCTCATTGGGTTATTTGAACACTGACAGGAGTGATCCCTGAGCATAGCTCTAAGAACCGCTTAGAGCGGTTGTTTTGGTCTGACCCCAAAACAACAAGTTTTTTATTAGACTAAATTAACATTCATTTGATGTACTTCATGTCATTATTTTTCCATAAAGTACATTCCCCACAGCAAACCTTAGAGGTGGTGGAATCCAGCCAGGCATCTCCCTGGCCTTCTCTCCCTTAGCGTAGCATCCTCATGTATGTTTCCCAGCGCCCTTCTACAAAAAGCCTAGATCAAATTTTGTTGCTTCTGGAAGTAATTAATAGAGAGAATTTTTCTTGCTATAAACATTTCAATTTTAGTATAGTATTGGAATGTTCACAGCAAGAAAAAAAATTGTTTCTATTAATCTGGAAACCAGTAGTTTTAATAACCAAAATTTACTTTCATTAGTAATTATATGACTTCTGTCTTAAACTTTTAAAAGGAAAACCGAATTAAGTCTACTTCAATATCTACCTGTAAGTAAAAAATTGTTGAATGTTTTGTTATCAAAATGACTTTATGTATAGTTGTTTGTTATTTCTCATACTCAAATATCAGAAGATTCTTCCTCTAAATTGCTTTTGTAATATATAAAGTGTATTACTATAAACAAATAAAAATATATACTGTATAAAAGCCCAGGTATGCCTGATCCAGAGACTCAGATACACGGGACAGAGTTGCTACCACCTCTCCCTATACCCAGCTGATCATGAGGAGCCCAGGAGGGAAGGTGGGTTCTAGTTCTGACCCATCATCCCAGCACAGCCTTGCAAGAAACCTGAGGAACCCCCACACCATGAGGGCCACCATTATGGGCCCCCTCGAGGTGTTGCAGGTGTGACTACAATGCCCTGCTGCATTGACAAGTGGCAGACAGGAGACTGCCTTGGCTATACCATGACTCTGCTCTGCCCCGTGGGCCCTGCTTGGTTGATGGTCTGACATAGAAAAGACTGGGCCCCCCGGGAAGAACCCAGAGCTATGGCAGAGCCTGGCAAGCTACCCGTGGTGTGTTCAATTTGCCAAAAACAAATGGGCCTCATTCCGAATGAATGGAACGTTACTGGTGCCTGCTCGAGTAGATCGATGATCAATGGGAAGACAAGTGATACAAGTGATACAAAGTACATAGACAACAATATTTGGTGACCACTAATCTAATATGCTTTCTAATAGCTTCACTATTAGTTACAGTGCATGAATGACCACAGAACCCTAAAACAGTCATAAAATCCAAAAAACCATGACATTAAGGCAGAGAAAATCTTTTCTTCGCTATTCCTAAATAAACACCTCTGCTTGGTCATCTGAAAATACAGAAACATTGGAAGTTAAAGCAAAAGAATCTTAGAATATTAACTACCACTCATTTACTTTTATTCTACTTAGTGATATTTTGGGGCCACACTCATCTGTGTTCTGCATTTACTCCTGGCTCTGTGTTTAGGGATCATTCCTGGTGGTTGCAGGGGACCATATGGACAGCTGGAGATTGAACCTACTCAGGTGTGTGCAAGGCAAGTAACACACCCAGTATACTATTCCTCTAATTCCCTATTATTAACTTTAACAAGTTCAACAAAACCATAGCATGAAAAGACTACATGAGTTACAGATTTGTACTGATCTTCAAATTAAAATTATTGCAATTTACTACAAAGGACAAAATAAAAAGAAATTAAAGTATAACTATTGATTTAATTATAATATACATTAAACTCTAACAGTATGTCTTCTTGAACTATGAACGGCTTAAAAGCTTTTTCCTGACTTTCCTGTAATTACACCTGAATATATTTTATATTTCAATATTAATTGATCTTGATTTTACTCCCACATTACGTCCACTGAATTTTAAGACTTGTTATTCTCTACATTACTTCAATGTCTGTTTTTATGTCTGCACACATGTTCCCTGCCATACATCTGTACTGATATACAAAGAAAAAGCTCAGAACAGAACTTGAGGGACCAATTTATATATATATATATATATATATATATATATAAAATAAGCAATTTAGAACATTCCTCTTCCCAAATAAACAAATTCCTTACAACATAAACTTATCAGTACATGACACAAAACAATTAAGCAGACAAGACACAATGATAGAAAACTGAATGCCCATTTTATGATTACAAAATAAACTAGAATATCCTTTTTTGTACAAATTGTTTTTGCAAATACAAAAGTAAATTGATTTTTTTTCTGTAAACTACATTCTAACACAAGAAAGTAGAAATTAAGCATCATTTCTAAAAAAGAAAATTTTCTTCAAAATTCCCATTTCCTATGGCAAAACAGATAACCAAAATATATCTGCCTAATTGATATTACATGTGAGGTGCCTCCAGAAATCATTTTACATAATCTGAAAATCATACTATCTCAATATGCCAATGTTTTCTCTCAGGTCTTGCAATTATAATGCTGGGAACTCAGCCACAGAAAACAATTCTAAATATAAATGCTTAATGTGTTCCAAACGTATTCCAATTCATTTATATTAATGAAAGGATTCATTTTGCAATACTCAAAACAGGTTTTTGGTTAGGTGTTAGATAACACCCTTAGGGTGATAGTATGCTTCTTACACTGGCAATACCCCTGCCTATAAGGATATAACAGTTGGGAAGACTGTTAGACAGTTGAGGCCAAGATTCTGAGTCTGGCGGGGCAGATATAAAAGGAGGGAGCCTGGACTTGCCCAGAGAGAGTTGTTGGAGAATACAGTGAGTGAGAGACAGAGTTAGAGAGTAAGAGAGAGTAAGAGAGAACACTGAGAGAGAGTTGGTTAGAGAGAGAGAGAGAGAGAGAGAGAGAGTTTGCTGGAGAGTGTTTAATAGCAAAGGGTGAGGAGAGAGTGGGGTCTTCTGGACAGCTTGCTGGGAGAATCCCATAGGGTGTACCTGCTAGTAAAACTGCTGGGAGAGAAAGAGAGGTTCTTGGACTAAGGTGGAGTGAGGAGAGAGAGAAAAAAGAAACATTAAAATAATATTTTTTAAATATTTCTTAAAGAACCTATGGACTGGTATCCATTGGCCCTGGGGAACAGTCATAGGCCCTAGCAGCAACTGGAGGTATTCAACGAAAAAATTACTGTCAGATTAACAGCAAATGGAAATTGACAATTAAGGAATATAAAGAGTCATCATTCTAATTCTTGGGATCCATAGTTTTATGTCAGTATTCTGGATTAGTGATTTTTAACCAACAGTGAACAAAACTCAACATTTTTAATTAAAACATTTTGAAACTGCATACAAGAAAGCTGACATAGAAACGTGGGAGAAACTATGGTTTAATAATTATGCTTCAGTAATATATTTTCTGACTCAAAATAAATTGTGAGTATTCATTTTGAGTCTTCATTTTGATTTTTTACTAAAAAAATCTCCTGTTCTCTTCCCTTTCTGATTTATTAGGATGACCAGAGAGTGTCATACATAATTGTTTGAAGACCCACAAAATTTTGGCGTTAATATTTTAGTGGCAGTGCTCACACATCTTTCGACTGCATCAATGTGCAGCATAGGTTGTAAATTTTGTTATGATACCCAGGATCTCAAAATAGCAGGGTTGCATTACTATGATTGCACTCCAGTATGTGGGAGCACATGAGGATGAAACTCAGGGACCCATCTATATATAGATACCTGCATTACTAATGAGCTTTCTGCAGGCTTCCCTATTTTCATACATGAAGTAAAAATAAAATAACATCTAAAATTTATAAACTTTGTTACTATAAGCTAAATATTACCATGAATGGAACTCCTGTTATTTTTGGGGGTCACACCCGGCAATGCTCATGGGTTTCTCCTGGTGCTGCACTCAAGAATTACCCTTTGTGGTGCTTGGGGGGACCATATGAGATGCCGGGATCAAACCTGGGTCGACCGCGTGCAAAGGCAAGTGCCCTACCCACTGGACTATCTCTTCGGTCCCGAACTCCTGTTCTTATATATCATGCGGTATGGTTGGGAGGAAAGCTATTCTTTTTTCCTCCAGGGTTAATAGAACTTTAATAAATATAAGAATATGTATCATTAAATAAAATAATTATAAATGTAATTTGAAATGTTGATACATGCCAGAGAAGGATTAGAGAAGGATTTAAAACATTTGAAGTTGACACCTGAAAATTATCATAGAAGCAATCCTTCCATTAGAATAAGTAATACTTATTAGAATAAATGATACTTCTATTACTTATTATAAGTAATAAGAAATGTAACTTCCATATTGTGATATCCTGATGTATAAAGTGGAGAACTGTCATCTTTTGCCAATGATCTCATTCTACTCCAAATCTTGACTTTTGTGACATAGTGTACAACTTATCCATCTTAAATTTAATGATTATGAGACTGATCCTTCATTGTTTCATTGTATTGCCTGCATTATATAGCACAGATTTCATACTCCGCTTGTTTTTAGATTAATATTACTTTCTCAGAAAAATTCTAAGTAAAATGCAGATAGCATAAGTTATATTTTTTGGTGATTTTCTTTAGGCCAGCATGACATTTTTACCAGCATAAACTCTAGCAGAGCCCACATTATCACGACAGTGACAGTAGTAATGAATTAAAAACACAGAATCAATGATCAGATTCTTTGAGGACTTGTATTTTATAACTTAACCTATTATTTTACGCATGGAACTATAACTTTCATATAGTGATATCCTGATGTATAAAGTGGAGAACTGTTACATATTAAGTTAATTGAGATTGCTGGTGTGTGTCACCAAAGAAATAGTACAGGGATTCAGGTAACTGTATGGCACAAGGTTGACTCAGATTAGCTCCCAGCACTGTATATTTACCCAGAGCACTTCTAGAATGGAACGATCCCTAATCAAAGGGCCAGGAGGGCCCTAAGCATTACCGGATGTGGCCCCGAGTTGTAAAAAAAAAAATAAGAAGCTTATAGGTGAGGTGAGATTTATATTTGTAGTTACTTGTAGTTACTCTAGACTAGATTATTGATGTAGGCATTCTTACAAAATACTAGCTCATAGGTTCTTTCTCATCAGGAATATAGGAAAGGAAACCTAAGAAAACATTTTTATTTAGGAAAAGCATACTTAGACAATATCAGAATTAAAAAAGTCTACAATAGAAATTGTAGCCAAAGGGTAAACAAATTTTATTACAAGATTCAACACAACCTGCTGTTTTTATCTTTGCCCTTACTGCTATTTTAAAAGTAACAAAATGGAAATTCTGGTAATAAATACATAAATATAAAAATATATCCCAAAGGATGTATTAAACTGCAACATTTATTTGAACCTGAGGGTAGTAATAAAACAATGGCCTGAAACACATTATAAAATATTTTTAAAGGAAATATGAAAGAGAAACTAATAAACCTAGTACTCGATGACATTCCACAGAAGTCCTAGGAGAAAATTCGAGACTAAGAACTACATGATCTTCTAGGAGAAAATATCAAAGAATTCTCCAGATTTTAAGTAAGCCACAAATAAGTTAATGTTAACTCCTAACTTTGATCTCCTGTTTCTGACTCACCAGTAAGATACTGACCTTAGTGCTAATGCCAAAGGGCTAATGCTTATTCATGTATTTATACGATACCTGATATTGTTTGTAGTATGCTTTGCCACCAAGATGTGTTTGAGCTATAGACTGTGGGATTTTGCCTTCTAATCTCCAGGTTGATCTCTTTTGCTGTTATTTTTTCATTGATTTAAAATGTATTTGGAGATTTAGAATAATTAGGAGAGCCCAGAAATTCTCACAGAAATTGCTTACTCTAGGTCTGGGGTAGGAAAAATACCAATTGATCTGGCATACCCAGTCTTACCACAAAGGGAAAGCATTGTTTCACAAAAGGAAAACAGGCATGATTAAAGGATTATGGGCCCGGTTGGGGAGGAACCCAATGATGAAATCTAAGAGCATCAGAACAAAAAGACAAAGCACAATGTTATTTACTTGAACTATCAAAAACAAATAGTTGAAGAAGGATTTGGACACCCCTGACCTTAATCACTTGATTATATCATATATCAAAAGGAACTTTGCAGATAGCATTTAAGAGGGTATACCATTAAAGAGGGACTTTATTTTAAGGAAATAATTCTCTAGTGAGAATTATTTCTAATCACTTCAGCCCTTTAAAGCGGAATTTCTCCCCAGCCAGGCCAAATCACAGATAGAGTAGAAGAGAGGGTGGAGGACAGAGGCAAAGAAGCGGAGAACTATAGCATTTTTGACTACTGAGAAAGCCACAACTGCTCAGGCAATGTCAGGAACCTGGCAGAGACCAGCAGTTGGGTAACATTAAGAAAACTGACCTAGTGGCCAAAGGCACCTGCTCCGTCAGCAATACGAGTGAACTTGAAAGTGAACCCAGAAAAGGAAGTTAGATCTGAGTACACATCACTTTCTGTCTTGTGAGTCTCAGAGTAGATAAACAGGCAAGATTCACAGAAATTTTTTGATTTCTGACACAGAAACTGTATAATAAATGGATGTTGCTGAAGTTAATACATTTGTGTACTATTTTTAGATAGTAATATAAAACTAGTACAATAGTCATGTTGAAATAAATGGATAAAGGGAAATCTATGCAAAACATGTCCAAATAAATGTATAAGATATGTGGAAAAATATTCATGAAAGTATTTAAAGTAATCAAAATAGAGTCTTAAATATATCTTTTTAAGGAAAAATTTAAACCCATATCAACATATTATAATATTTTATTACTATGCACAGTTTAATTCCCTTTACATTTGAAAATGTTTACTTAAATATTATATTTCCACTTTTCATACTTAATATGTTACAAAATATAATTAGTAGAAAATTGGACCACCCAGTCTGGAACAAATATCAAAATAATCAGAAACAGTAGAAATCACTGTCACTGTATCACTGTCTTCCCATTCATCATCGATTTGCTCGAGCGGGCTCCAGTAACTAGGATATACTTAGAACCAAAACAAGGAACAGACAAATGGCATAAATTTGAGGGCCTTGACGCATCTGATCTGGGTTCAATCCCTGGCACCCATGCACTTACCTGAGCACTGCTGGAGTGATCCCTGAGCTCAGAGTCAGGAATAACTCATGAACATCACCGGACGTGTCCCAGAAACCAATTAATTAATTAAAATAAACTCCCTATTTTAATTGTATACCCTCTTAAATGCTTCTGAAAATTTTTTTGATATATGATATAATCAATTGATTAAGGTCAGCGAAGCTCAAATTCCAGAAACTGATTAAATAATCAACTGCCCAAAAGCCAGAGCAGTTACCTGATTGTTCATTTCATATGTGGAACATAAGTAACAAAAGCCAGTGAACTTGTAATCTATAGAAATTTAACTCTAAATTTTATGAAATTAGAAAACATATAAAGGGAGGAAGGCTTATAGGGAACAGCAGGAATCATTTAGTGTGTGGCTCTTCAGCTACGGCTATAAGTAAAATAAGATTCATCACACTTATGGAGGTAACACTGTGCACTCAACACTTTATAATATTGCAAACCAATGAGAAATCAATAAAACTTGATTAAAAAGGAAAAATAAATAAATAATTATGAGTTCAGAATCCTATGTTTTGTTTCTTGTCTCTGATATATTTCCCTACACTTGAAAACTCAACCTACAAACATAATGGGATTTATCTTTCATATACTATTTTAGAGATCTCAGTTATGCACAAGTCTTGGACATAGTGATAATCACTGTCTTCCCGTTCATCATCGATTGGCTCGAGCGGGCCCCAGTAACATCTCCATATGTCCTGACTCATGCAAGTAGAGCCCAAGGGCACCTGCTTGCTCCAGGAACATAAAGAGCCTTAAACCATTCCATCAGGTCATGGGGATGAGGTCTATAATTGTTACTGGTATCTGGCATATCAGATACAACACGGGTAGCTTGCCAGGCTCTGCCGTGCAGGTAGGTACACAATAATTACAATAATAACAATATAATATAAAAAGTAAGATCGATACTGAGCGGTGAAACTTATCACCCATATGAAAATGAGAAAGAAATGTTATGTAAAAATAATAGAGCAAAATTTATTCAACCATTGATGTTGGTTGGTTTAATCATTATGATAAGGCATCTTATCTGGCCTTTGTAAAATGATGCAAATTTCAAATGAAACATTAAAACAGGACTTGGCAAATTTGTTTTGGAGTTTTTTAAAAAAATTTTCAGTGCTTTTAATGTGTACATAAAGATGTCTTAAACATAAGATATTCTCATTATTACGAAGATTACATCATTAATAATTTACTAAACTGAGAGCTTGCTGTATTAATCAAAAACTTAATTCCCAGTTCAGGGGCGGGGTAAATTCTCAAGAATGTAATGGGGATTTTTGTTGGCAACATACTAGATCTGTGACCACTTAACAATCTCTAAGTCAATTGGAATTGCAGGGTACTTACAAATTGTCAAGCATGTAAGTACATTAGCAGAGAATGAAGATAAAAATATCCAATCAGTCCCTAATATCCAGAGTATCACTTGATCACTTGACATCCCGTTATTTGTCGATTTTCTCCAGCGTGCACCAGTAATATTTCCATTTGACACTATCACATGCCAGTGTAGCCCAATAGCATCAGGTTGCTTCAGGAATACAAAGAGCCTCAAACCTTTCGTTCAGGGTCAATATCCAGAGTATATGACAGTGAATTCACAGACATGTTGGGGATAAAATGGGCAGAGAAAACTGAAATTAAAGCTCAAATCATTTTAAATATTCAAATTTCCTCCGAATACCTAAATTCCTACATATCTAAATGTAGCTAGAACTAAGCATTTCGAGGTCCTAGTTTACTCACTTATAACGCTGAATAAGCATAAGTTTATGACAAGACCATATTAGTAATGGTAAGATGCATTTACTATGTAAGTATATCAATAACAACCCTTATTTAAATTAAAAGTTGTTTGTTTTAAAATAACCATTCTACTTATAAAGAATGGTTATTTATTGCTTTATAGAGGCAAATAATCAAAATTTTATTCTCATAATAGCAGTCATTCTGATACTATAAATTGGGTTTGAATGGATGGGTGTTAGATAAAACATTATTTTGATTATTTTAAAGTTATGCCATTGACTAGGGTGTGAGTCCACCAAAGCATTGGCTGGACCACATACTATGGTGTTGGGATACTACTCTAAGTGCCCCGGAGCTCTTTCTGCTCAGGGATCACTCAGCAGTACTCAGCCTACCAGGTAGGTACTAGGTGTTAACAAGGATCCAACCTGGGCCTCTTGCATGCTTCAGTCCTTTGAGCCATTGACCCACACACAATTTTATATTTCTAACTGCTGAAATTGAGAACCATGAAAATGAAGTAAATGCATGATCACTTGTATCACTTCACTTGTCTTCCCGTAGTTCATGGATTTGCTCAAGCGGGCACCAGTAACATCTCCATATGTCCTGTCACATGGTGGTGTAGCCCAAGGTCACTGCTCTTCGCTCCAGGAACATGAAGAGCCTCAAACCATTCCTTCATGTCATGGAAATGAGGTCTATAATTGTTACTAGTATTTGGCATATCAAATATAACACGGGAGCTGGCCAGGATCTTCCGTGAAATACATGACATTCCATATTATTTATATATGTAAACTATGTTTCAGAGAATGCATAGTGTAGTGCTAAGGGAACACAAAACAATCTGAACAATTAAATTGTGAACCAATCACTAGATATAAGCACATTTTTGCAAGGATTTAGTAAAGATTATATTAAGAAAGGAGTAACACAGAGGACCCACAGATACATGAACAATATTTAGCATCATCTATAACTAGGAAAATTAAAAGTATGAGGTATTTTGCACCTGTGAGAATGGTCTATAGTAAAAGGATTAGATGTAAGTGTTCACAAGAATGTGGCTAAAAGGAACTCTGAAAAACTCTTGGTAGGAACATAAAACTCAGCAGCTTCTATGTGTTGGGGTTCGACCAGGCCCTCAAGAGATGATGGGGTTCAGCAGGGTCCCCCTTGTGCATTGGGCATGATGAACATACCCCACCCTCGAACAAAGGAGCAGAGGCACTGAATTGTTGGTAATCAGTGGTCAAGTGTCAGATTAATTCTAGGGGTATATTGATTTCTCCTTTTATTTACCAGTGGTAATTATGTCTAGTAATTAGTGTTTACCTCTAAGCAATCATATGAAATTATTCCTTAATAATATTTCTAGTCAACAAATATTTCTAGTCATTTTATATAAACACAGTAAGATATACACACCCTGGACATGCTTAATTGGTCTCTCTGGAGTCATGGCAAGGGGTGGTTTTTCCTAAGGACATGACACCATGTATCCTGGACTAAGGTCCTCAGGCCAAGTCAGCTTTTTCTAACTCCAACAGGGTTCTTACTCAGTCACTTCTTTATGGCTCATGTCAGAGTTTGTTTCATTACCGTACTCTTAACTTTTTTACACTTCTAATGATGCTTAGCCTGCCCCATGTTGAGGCCTGAGTGACTTAGTCACAGCATGCTCTGGCTCCATTCAAAACCCAAGGTGGGACCCTCCATTTGGGATACAAGAAACTGAGGTCAATCTGAGGACAACTTAGGAAAAGTCAGGTAAATATTACATATAGCCAGGAATAAAAATTTCAGAGTCAATTAATTCCCATATTCAAACCATACGGCAGAGCCTGGCAAGCTATCCATGTAGCAGTTGATGTGCCAAATACCAGTAACGATTATAGACCCCATTTCCAAGACCTGATGGAATGGTTTGAGGCTCTTCATGTTCCTAGAGAAAGAAGATGTCCTTGGGCTACACTAGAATGTGACAGGATGTATGGAGATGTTACTGGTTTCCACTCAAGCAAATCGATGAACAACAGGAAGACAAGTGATACAAGTGATGAAAAACCATAGCATTAACTGTCTTACTGTGTTTATAAAAAGGACATTGCTCTAACATAGAAATATACAAAGAACATAAAGGAAAGATAAAAACAATATTTCACTCACAACACAAAATCCAAAGCCATCAAGTTTAACTTTGTAAGTTGCTATGTCTGATTAGGGGATAATGTGACTAACAGGTAGGAAAAGAATTACACAAGAAGTTAAACACTGAGGATTAGGTGTGCCCTGGTGGGATTGGGTGTGCTGGAATGGAGCAATTCATTTAACCTATGCTCCCTGCAGGACAATTCAATGTTAGACTTGAAATACCTAGGGCTGTAATACAACACTACGGAATTTCTTTTACTTTTTTTCTTACAGAATTGCTTTGAAAAATTAAAATGGTGGGTTGGGAAGAGAGTTCTGGGATAAGGCACTTGCTCTGCACCAGGCCACCCTAAGTTCTGTCCCCATTACTTCTAGTCCCTGAAACAGTGCTAGGAGAGATCTATGGATACAAAGCCAGACGTTGCCTTGAGCATCAGCAGGCATGACCCAAACACCAAATAACAGCAACAAAAAACTAAAGGGAATTTCAAATAGTCAAGCAATATCAGTACTAGGCATTTAACTGAATGGTATGAAAATCCAAATTCAAAAGTGCATTTTCACCACACCTAGGCTCATACCAGTATTTGTTGGATGACAGGTTTAGCTAGTCTGGGAGCTTTGCTGTTTTACCCTCTCACAGCTTAATCTACTTACATATTCTTAAGTCAAGGTTCATTCTAATGAGATCTCTCTTCTATGTAAACACTGATAGAGGGTGTGGCAGTTACAGAAGTCCTCTGGACTCTGAATAACTTCTGACTTATACTTCTACTAAGACTTCTATGCTATCTAGATTGGGCACAGCTCCTCTTTATACCTACTGCACCCAGCGTGGGACAGTTAGAATTTACCAGGAGACTGCCACCCTGGCTACGTTGAGACTATCTTTAAGATTATAGGAAGGATCATACTATTTTGCCCTTATGCAGGTGAGTGTGACCCTTTCAGTATATGGAGAACAAGATACTCAGAATCACCCTGGTGCAGATAATAAATAAGTAGGTCCTTGTGGGTACCATCTAGATTACATGAAGCCCATGAAATTAAGATGTATTACTTTATACAATCCCTGCCCCTTGAGGTGCTACAGGTGAGGCTGCAGTGCCTGACTGTGGCGGCAGGTGGCAGACAGGAGACAGACTTGTCTACACACCCAGGACTCTGCCCTGTGGGCCCTGGATGGTTGATGGTTTAACATAGAAAAAGACTGGGCCCCCTGGGATTCCCTTTTGGAACTGCACAAAGACCAAGAGCCACGGCAGTGCCTGGCAAGCTACCTGTGGTGTATTCAATATGCCAAGAACAGTAACAATAATGGACCTCATTCCCCACAAATGGAGATGTTGCTGGCTGGTGCCCACTAGAGCAGATCAATGAACAACAGGAAGACAAGTGACAAGTAACAAGTGACAAGTGACTTTATACCAGTCTCCCCTCTCTCTCTAGTATTTTACATAAGAGATAGTCTCAGAAGAAGGGATTAGTCCTTGGCATAATTCTTTGTTTATACCTATAATAGGGAGTGGCACCACCCTTCTACAAGCTGTTTAGGGTTGTTTCTTGACAGATAGGATTACATTAGTATATATAAGGGGACTGACTTGAGGTCCCTTCCATTTTTGTCTTCCCTTTCTTCTCCTTCTTTGGGGGTATGATTCCCCGGTTAAGATTCTCTCTCTCTGTGGTGGGAGACTTGGGCTCTCTTGTATGGTCTATGTTCTGACCAGAGCTAGAGTTCTTTCATTATATTGCATTGCGGTGGCAGAGCTTTTGTACTATTAAAAGCCTTTTTGGAACTGCACTAAACTCCTGAGTTTTCATTCATTCCCCAGCAGCCTCAGAGGTAGAAGAGAACTTCTGTCATGATACTGTCGGGGACCCCAGAAGCTCTTAACAAGAATTCACAAACAAAATCCTGGAATCCATGAGATGCCTACCAAGAGAAGCCCAGATCAAGAAAGCACAGCTATGTTCTCGATGGAATACTGCTCCGCCATTAAGAGCCTAATTTGAAGTCCAAGAGAGAGTCCAGGGGCAAAGTGCACGTTTAGCTGTGACTTCTTAAATTCAATCCCCAACACCCCATAGGGTTCCAGGAGCACTGCCAGAAGTGACCCCTGAGCACAGAGGCAGGAACAGCCCCTCAGTACCAACATGTGTGGCTCAAACCCTCCCATACCCCCAATAATCCCCCTAAGGGAAAAATGAAATTGTGTCTTTTGGAATGATCACTTGATCACTTGAATCACTTGAATCCGTTATTCATCGATTTGCTCGAGCGGGCGCCAGTAACATTTCCATTGAACCCTATCACGTGCCAATGTAGCCCAATGGCATCTGGTTGATTCAGGAATATGAAGAGCCTCAAACCGTTCCTTCAGGGTTTTAACAAGGAAGTCTGACCATCTTGTAGTGGGCGGCCACGTGATCTTTTGACCTCCCGTGGGATCCAGTCAGTAACGGCTCTAGTCCAGCGGTTGTCTCCAAATCGCATTACATGTCCAGCCCATCTGATTTTCGAAGCCTTGGCAAAAGAGACAGCGTCCCTGATTCTGGAATAGCGACGGAGGTCAGAACTCCAGATTCCTTCACTCACTTGAGTGAGACGTGATATTCCAAGCATAGCTCTTTCAATTCCTCTGTGGGAGACCCGAATTGCATTCTCATCCTGCTTTCGTAGGGCCCAGGTCTCTGAGGCATAGGTTAATGCAGGGAGAATGGTGGAGTCGAAGAGATGTGCCCGGAGCCGGAGGTTCTTTGTCCTTTTAGCTATTTCTTCTATTCCTTTGAAGGTATTCCATGCCGCTCTCTTCCTCCTGTGCAGCTCAGGTTTTAGGTCGTTCATCATGTTGACTTCTCGACCTAGGTACACATAACTGCTGCATTCAGAGATGTTTGTTCCATTGAGAGTGAATGGGGCCTCAGGAACTAGTTCATTTGTCATGAACATAGTTTTGCTGAGATTCAGCTGTAGACCTATTTCCACATTCTTGGTCAAAGTCAGCCAGCGTTTGTGCCACTTGGCTAATGTTTGGTGTTATTAGAACGATGTTATCAGCGAAGCAGAGGTGATGTAGTTACCGACCATCTATCTTCACTCCCATTCCTTCCCATTCTAATTGTTGCATGATGTTCTCGAGGGTGGTGCTGAAGAGTTTTGGTGAAATGGTATCACCCTGTTTAACCCCTCTTTTGACATCATTGATCACTTCACTTTTGGAATGATAATGCATAAAATCTGGGGACATTAGAATATATGAAATAAAATCAGTGAAAGGCAACTTTATTTACTGGCTTGGAGTCTGCAGCAGTGCTAGGCTACCCAGTCAGCCACATGAAAGTCAGGAGCCTTATCTTGCATTAGGAAATTTTTCAACATGAAATAAGGAAGCAAGAACAAGATGTTTCATTTGAACATGGGGCATAATAAAAAAAACACATAAAATGTCAGAAACCAAACTAAGTGCTAAATCAGAGTAAATGCTGTACTTAATAAAAAGAAAGGGGAAGGAAAATGGGGAAATGAGTGGAGAGGGTTTTGGTGGTGGATGATACCAGAACTTTGGTGATGGGTACCCTAGATACATACAGACATATGGAGTGAGACTCCTAACTTTCCATAATATTGCAAATGGTAATATAAACTCAAACAAAACCACATATGTAATGGTAGATATTTAATGGATATCTGTGCATTTATGAAAAATAATAGAAACACTACGCTCTCTGTTCTAAATAAAACTATTATCGGCAACTGTGATCTGAAATGAGACTGGACAGTCAGTACATAGGATAATTCTCTGGCCTTGCATGCAGCCTACATAGGTTCAATCCCCAGCACCACATACAGTTCCCTGAATACCATCAGGAATTGTCCCTGAGCAAAGTTAGAGATGCTACTTGAGCAGTATAGTATGGCCCTAAAACAAAATTCAAAGAAAAAACAAAACACAACAGCAAAAATAATTTGGACCTAAGTTATTTAAGAATCAAGATTTAAGACAATTCCCATTTTATACTGTTACTCTTAAGATAATCATTATATGTATAAACATACACTCCACTGGATAAAAAATATTTTGAAAATTTGTGTAATAGAAAATGTTTCATTTAATTTGACACAACATTAATACAGCTTTATAGCAAATGACGATATATAGCAAAAGGTTATTGTAGCAACTCATAAGGTCTGTGTATGATTTATGGATTTGAAAATATTTAACATGACTTTAAAAAGTCATGTTAAATATAAATATTTCCTTATCTTCACAATGTAAACAAAAATTATTTCAATAGCAAATGGCACTTTGAATAAAGTCATATAATCTTTATGTATTACATATAATCTTTATGTATTACAACACTAATAAACAAAGGACAATAGAATCTTTTTAGGAAATGATTAAACATTTAATTGATTGAGGGCAAAATAATCAAGAATTGACATTCATAAAATGTAAGATTATTGTAATGTTGTAGCATATGCAAGCATATGAATACTTCATTTTGATTCTCTAATCACACATAGAATGTGGCTTCCACAAAATAAAATCAAATTTAGAAAATATATGAATTTGAATATTCAGAAAATCAATTCCTTTTTAAGACAGGATTTGTAAAGTTAATTCCTAAATCCCAGCTCCTGCAAATATGTTCTGTTCTATATCAGTCACTGAGTACACAGAGATTAGACTTTCAATAATTCAAGCATCTAAATTACACCAAACATTGAAATGAAAAGAATATAAATTATTGAAGGAAACTTCTAGACAGTCTACAGTGAGTGATCATTTGTCAAAAAACCATAGGAAATTAGAAAAAAGAATATTGGATTGAAGTTTTAAAACAATTAGCATCTACAGGCTTAGAATATAAAAATCTCTAATTCCTTTAATAAACAACATAACCAAAAGTGAACTCGTAGCCTTATATTACTTGTAACCCTATATATGTATATATAAAACCCTATATACATATACATATATATAAAACTCTGAGTTATAGAAAACTCAGTGTTTTCTGAATTATAGGTATAAATATATACCTATATATGTGTGTGCATAATATATATGTGTGTCTACTTATGCATAAATTTGTATATTTATATATATACACATAGATACAGAGTTGATTGTCATAGGATTCACACACAACTTGACTACTGGTTCAGCCCCATTCATGTGTCTATTCCAGGAAATGATCAGTGACCTTCAGACTCAAGTGTGACAATGCAGAAAAGCTGAACTGATAAAGATATAGGTACAAAGGAATTAACCCAGGGCACTACATACAAAAAGTCTGTACTTTACTATTTTGAACCGAGTTCTTTCAGTAAATTCCTTTTTATTATGACTGTGACTATCTTGATTTGAATTAGAAATGCTTAGAACTATGTACGTCATAGGTGTGTCACTTTGTTTTGATTTCTTTGACAGTCAAGTCTTCCACATTCATCCATGTCACTTAGTGTAGCTTTTTGGTTTCATTTTTATAGCAACATAGTAACTTGTTTTCTATACATTCCACCTTTCTTCTGATGGGAGATTGCTAAGTTGCTTCTAGTTATTGAGTTGCTGCCATAAATATTTTTGGAAACGGTTTGATACATGTTTGCATTTATTTTTGTTATCCGTAGACCTTACCATGAGTTTTCTGAGTTATAGAACTATAACTAACTTTATTATTTACTGTTGAATCTGAGAATCCATCTAAACAAATGACTTAGTTATAACAGCGTTAGGATGGGTGGTGAAATAACATTTGTTAAAAGTGAAAAAAAGAAATAACATTTGTTCTCATAATTATAAAAAAAACTTATAGGAAGTCATTAAATTATTTTTGACTATATGAAAGTTTATTTAAAACACATTCACAATGAAATTATCGATTAAATATGTATAAGAAATAAAATATAATAATGCAATTATATTTTAATTTGAATAAAAATATAAATGTCATGTAATTTATAGTGAGATAACAAAACTTCATCATGCAAAAATAAAGAAAAAAATTAAAATGTTTAGTGGTGAATATGCTACCTTCATTATTAAGATATAATCTTACTCTGCTTAATTCCCTCAAGATAAGGGGAGAGAATAGCAGGTATTGACCATAAACTTCTAAGTGAAGATTAAAATGGTAACATGATGTTAGAAGCATGATTATATCACCTTAGGATATATTTTCTAAAAACAACATAATCTTTCCTCTTTCCTTTTTTTTTGTTATTTTTCTTTGCCTATGAAACCATGCCCAAGGGACCCAGACTCACTTCCGGAGTTATTAACTCAAACAGGTTGGTTGATTCCATGATCAGGCCTGACTTTATGGCCTCGCTGGCAGTTTGGGGCCACCAGGATCACATTAATCAATATTGGAGGGGCTCCAGGGCTATATTTAGCAATATAGAAGCCCATCATGCTGCTGTTGTGCGTGGTCTACACTCGACTCCTGGGTTCCTAGGCCTGGCCCCCTCCCTGCCCTGCCCCCCTCTATTTATAAGACTCCAGTCCGTCCCACCCACACCCAGTGCCTTCACCCCGACCAAAGACACTAGTGAGTCCCTCCACACACACTGACCTCAGAGGCCCCCTGCCCCTCCTGTAGCTGACACATCGCCCCTCAGTGCTGAGGTGCTTTCACCACGTTCCGCCCCGCCCCAGCTGCTTGGGGCTAAATTATCTATATTTGTAGAGAGAATTCTATATTTGTAGGGCTCTGGCTGGCCCATCACCATCTCTTGTATAAATTGTACAGACTGTTAAAAAATATTTTTAGCAATATTCAAAGGGCTGAAATGTGGCATTAACTAGATCTGAGTCTCTATATGTATCCCCATACATATGTATCCCCAACACAGAGATATCTTCACGGGACATAAGTTTTACAATTTTATAATCAATAAGTTTATCTAGCTAGACCAATAATTTTAACAATATTATCTAATATTTGCAATTACACCTAACATTGAATATTTTCCCATTTTTAGTAATTCACTGGGTATTTAAAGCTATGAAGCAAGAAGTTATAATGTAAGACAAAGATTGAAGTTATTTTACAGAGCTAGACTGAGTATTTTAGCATTGGCTTTTGAAATTTAATATTTGATTTAGTTGTTTGCACAAGTTTGCTTTTTAGAATATGTGTTTTATATAAATTTAGAAATTAAAATTACAGAGAAAATGAAATATCTGTTAAAATATAAGTACAAATGTAACAATTATTTTTTATTTAAGTGCATAATATATAAAATTTATAAGGAATTAAATTATTATATTTTTGTAACTTACATTTTGTGTAAAATGGAAATTAATTTTTCTAGGTTAATGGTTGTATGTTCATAAAAATTATATTCACTCTCTGTCTGTCTTCCCGTTCATCATTGATTTGCTCCAGCGGGCCCCAGTAACATCTCCATATGTCCTGTCTCATGCTAGTAGGAGCCTAAGGCATCTGCTTGCTCCAGGAACATAAAGAGCCTCAATCCATTCCGGGAATGAGGTCTATAATTGTTACTGGTATTTGGCATATATATATATATATATATCAAATACAACACGGGTAGCTTGCCAGGCTCTGCCGTGCAGGTAGCATTGTAGGCATCTCTAAGTCCAGCATTTATTGATGAACCGTGCGGCCGCAAGTGGCGCGAGCCGGCGCTGATAGGCTGGTATGCTGGGTGGAGGTCTGACAAGAGAGAAGTCCGGATGTGGAAAATGGAGGCCCTCATGGAGAGGGGGTCGTCTGGCTTGTTGCGAGGCTCTGCTGGGGTGGTGGGCCAGGGCTAGAAACTACCATCCCTCCTGGGCGCCTCGTGAGTGGCTGGTCACGGGAGAGCCAGTAGTAGCTCTGCCCCATGTCTGCGAGTCTCTGGACCGGCATACCTGAGCGGATTTAAGAAAGACTGCTGCAGGGTGGAACTTCGATGAGCCGGGCGCTGATAGGCTGATCTGCTGGGTGGAGGTCTGACGAGAGAAGTCCGGATGTGGAAAATGGAGGCCCTCATGGAGTGGTGGGTTGTCTGGCTTGTTGCGAGGCTCTGCTGGGGTGGTGGGCCAGGGCTAGAACCCACCATCCCTCCCAGGCGCCTCGTGAGCGGCTGGTCACGGGAGAGCCAGTAGCAGCTCTGCCCCATGTCTGCAAGTCAAAAAAAATTATATTGTCAAATATAAATATAACTCACATCTTCAATCAGATAAAGTTTTCTCTTCAATAAAAAACTATCTTGAAAACATCAACTATAAGGTGGGATTTAGGCCAATAAAATAATTTGGTATTAAAAATAACAAAAAGTATTAAAGTAGCTTCAACATATAACTGTTTTGTGAGAAGAATGTCATAGCAAGCAGCAATAGATCTTTGAAATCTACATTTATTGGCTTAATTATAAACTTTACAATAGTCAGTGTCATTTTTTTTGTTCTTTAGCTATATACTTTGTTTTCTGCCAATTCTGTATTTTCAAATTTGCCTGCAAAGGCTATTTTTTAAAAATATTTTACTATACGACCAGGAGATATACAATTACAAAGATGTCCATGTTTTGGTTTTGGTTTTACAGTTATGACAATTTACCTTCTAATTAAATAACTCACACTACAAAATAACACAAGAGAGTGATTTCTGATCACAGTAGAGTGATACTTAAATAACCATTAATGTCCATTCATCAGGAAATAATTTCATTGTTCTTAGATTGATTAAGTTTAGTAGACTAACTGGTCAAGAAAGACATTTCCGTGAGCCATGCATTGAAACTGCTGCATAGGTACTACAATTAAGGTTGCATTTCCAGTCTGCGGATCTGCCTGTCCCATTCCTGATGCATACAGTTCTGAGCAAAGGAAGTGTTAAGATAATGTAAGTAACAGAATGTATGAAAGATTTTAAACTTTCTCTTCTATTCAATTCATAATTCCATGAAAACGGGGATTTTTCTGCACAGTATCAAAAGATTCCTTTTTAAATGTCCAGTGAAAAGCATCCTACCAAGAATGAATAGCAACTACATGTTAAACCAGAGTATAAAAAGATGAATTCGTCATTTACTTTACTTCTTGGCTATTCCATGATGATTAAATAATAATTTTAGTAAACACTCACAAATTATTATGCATACCAGAAAAACATAATTTGTTACCATAAAATAGCTGGCTACATTAAAATATAATCACACAAAGACTGCCATGGTTAGATGAGTATGGGGATTGTATTTAATTAAAATTTTGTGCCTTTTAATTTCATTTTCTCATCTCCTTTGACTTAAGACTGGTCAAAAGCATAAATGCATCCTGCTGTACATTTCTGGAAATACTACCCTCCAAGAATCAAGTACTTTCAAGGCTATCAAGGAATTTCAGTCGGCCAAGCTTTTTTTTTTTCATTCTTAACTACAGCTATTGATGCTAATCTAAAAAGGTTTAAAAAAAAACTTAGTTGAAAATGGAAGATATCAAAACTCAAAGACTATTAGAATCTAGGTGACCTTACACACCGGTGCCTTCCTCCCCTGCAATCTTTATGAAATGGAAATTGAGCCTAAGCGGTCGAGCTATATCGCTGGAGGTAAAATATATAGCCATTGGCAAGGTTGGATAGTGTCACCGCTAAGCTCCCCTGTAACAATTATTCTTAAATACAGCTTCTGCTTGCACCAACCAAGGATGATATTTCTACGCACATATGATATATACATAAGTGTGTCCACACATAGTATTAACATATTGAAAATATCCTTATCTAAAATGAGAATAGATGTTACATGCATTTAGCAAATATAATAACTATCCATGTATGAAAATTTATAACCATAAATGACTTCCTTATGAGTACTTTCCTGAGCCGTGATAATGTGTGCAATAATACAAAACAATGGCTATTAAAGTTATACGTGTTAGTGGGTTCCTCGAAAGTGTCTGGAATATATAAATCAGACTGCTTTATTATATTGTCCTAAACTTTTATTTATATTATAAATGTAATTTTTATTATATTGTTGTACTAAATCAACCACTTAGTAGGAGACCCGGAAGTTCAGGTGACCTCTAGTAAGTCTCAGTTCCGGTGCTCTGCTTACTATGAGGACTGCAGTCTCTTGTTCTCTAACAGAAATGCAGAAGTACTTTTCCAAGAAAATAATGTTCGTGACCCAGTCACAAGAGTTGTTTTCATCACAAAATCCCCAATTAAAAATGCATCTCCAGAAGTGAAGGCCCTTCAGTTGGTGCAGAGAGAAGGGGGAGAGAAGCAGTTCGGAGACAGCCAGAGAGAGAGAGCTTCTTCATTCCTGCTTCTCCCACCCTTCAGGGGGCTTCCTGGGGGAGAGAGAACAAATACACAACTCCAGTATTAGTGCCGACACTACAATTCTGCCATTCCACAGGGCAGCTGGTAAGCTTCACCTGAGTCTGCTTTTCAATTTCAGAATCTTCTGATAATACAGGACTTCGCTAATCATGTCCATTAGAAGAAATAACTAAAACAGTGTAAGTTCAAAACTGACATACATGGGACAAGACTTGAACCTCACATGCTGAATTTCCAGGCACCACAGCTTTGGGCTGGACTGGATGTTGGGATGTTCTTGTAAACTAGTGAGTTGCTCTGAAAGGAAGTTCCCCAGTCTACTGCCTTATCTTCCTGACACTTAAGAAATCATATTTAGAGGGACCTTGAGCCAAATCTCCCAGTTACTAATCCCAAAGCAAAAATCAGACATAACTGAAATCAATACCATTGATCTGCTGCACATATTTAGGATGTTCCTGTCAACAGTTCACCTAAGGCCCTGATAATTGTGTGACTATGCCAAAAGTATGGAATAAAATGTTTTAATCCCAATTGTGTGACCACTACGTAGGAGTATTTTGCATTTACCTTTTATAATGTAAAATAATGTGTCAATAAACTATTTGGTTCAGAATGATGATTTCTAGGGCTGGAGAGACAGTGTAGGAGCTCAGGGATTTGCTTTGTGTGTGGCTTATACCTGATTGGTCCAGAATCGCAGATGGTCCCTGAGTATTGGCGGGAGTGACCCATGAGCACCACTGCACATGGCCCACTCATCCCAAAAAAGAATGATCGCTTGGAGATATATTGTATCACTTTTCTGTCCAATTTTTTCATCAAATTCTGTTCATTTGTAAGTACCATAATACTTATATATAAGTATTTATAGTATTATTTATGTTTTTCATTGCTCTTTAACCTTTATGGTGACTATGAAAAATTATTTGTAAATTAAATATAAAATGATAGTTTTGTTTAAATTAAAATAACTGAATTTTAATACTATATAAAAAATAGTACTTAAGTTTGTCAAATTATTTGCACCTACATAAGTAATTCAGAAAGTTCACTTTTATTTATCCATAAATATTTATAATATTTAAAGAGTTTATAATAGTTAAATAACTTATACTGTTTTAGAGTTACTTCTAAATAAATAATAAGATTATAAACTAAGGCTTATTTTATCATGAAATTCTAAAATCTGTTCCTCATAAAAATTTCTTTGCAAAAGATTTTTGAATATTTCTTTTGATTAAATACACAAGTTAGGTAAGATTTAAACTGATAAGAACAGATACTACCCAGATATTACCCTTGATCTAAGCCAGAAGGCTGAGAAGTGATTGGTAAGATTTAGGATAAGAAAAAGTAAAGAGACAAAATCTGAGTTATCTCTGAAATTGCATTATTTACAATTTAAGATATTAGAAGACAAGTGTCTATATTCAGGGCAGTTCTTTCCAATGTATCACAAACCGCCTTTTTCATTATTTTGAACTTGGCTTGCTTGAGAAATAGTAGATGGAGAAGCAATACTCTATATCAGGCTTCTTAAACTTTTTTTTTACTGCACCTCATTTTTTGCTGAAGAAATTTTTATGCTGCCCTAGGTATACATGAATACAAAATAGTAGAGAAATCAACTGGTTACTGGTTGTAAAGAAATTCATTGAATTTTTTAATTTATATTTGTTATTGTAACACTGTGCGTATACAATTAAAAGAGGTTCATGACTGGGTTTCAGTCATACATTTTTCCAGCATCCGTCACTCCACCATGTGACGGATTCCCATCACCTTGTTACCAAATTCCCTCCCCCTCCCCCAGCCTACCTCTATAGCAGGTACTATTCCTCTTCTTATCTCTTCTCTCTCTCTCTCTCTCTCTCTCTCTCTCTCTCTCTCTCTCTGACATTTTGTGGCTTGTACAATTTTTTTAATTTTATAACTCAAATGTGTCACAGGTCATAGTTTAAAGAACTAAATTCTAAGCCAGCCTGTCTTCATAAATCAAGAAAAATAATATCCCATTTGAGCTTTCTCATACATTATTGGCTGGGATTATTCCTAACTTTCGATGTAAAAATGAAGTTTTAAATATAAAATGGAGCAAGAATCTATGTCTGTAGAAACAGTGGCTTTCCTGGCTTATCCAATATATGCATGCTCAGCAAAAAATAAGTAGTGATGGGAATTATAATGCCTAGAAGGAAGGCCACTCAGGGTTGAAGCTCTGGTCTCCCCACCATCACAAATCCCAAACCAACCATGTTACAGAAGACTAGAAGAGACTATAGTGGGTGATGGTAGATGATGATTAATTATGGCCTTAGAACATTACTGGATCAATAAGACCTAACACTAGCACTTTGGATTTGTCTCCTAGCTTTCTTGACTTCCTTTTTCCCTTCTGATATTTTTGGCAATAAAGAAAGGATGAACTATGTTCTCTTCTACACTCTATTTTCTAGAGATTCCAGACAAAGTCTTTCCAAAGAACAAAAATATTAAAATAAGATAGCCTTTCCATGAATAATTACAGAAATGGAAATTATTTTATTGTAGTAAGTATATGTCAGAGACAAAACTACCTGAATATATCTTTTTATATTTTAATAATTTAAATAACATACCTTTCCATTTACTTCTTAAAATCAATTAAACTTGTTTAAAGATTTATTTTAACTCAAGTATATCTGAAGACCCATTTTTAAGTGATCAACTTAAAGTACCAGTGTCGCACATAATGAGAAGCAGACATACACTGTAGCGTATCAAAAGGTAATTACTGCAGAGCAAATAACAGACTCCGTCTACAAAAGAAGTCACTTGGGATCTTGAACGTCTTTTTTAAGTGTTCCTTTTACTATCAATTTTACTCAGCAACCTACAAAAATTTTGTAAAGGTCAAACTAGGTGACTCTGTGTGTGCTTGAATATGTATATATTTCCTCAGTTCTTTTTCAAAGCCCATTTAAACTCACTGCTCTGGAGGTCTCTGGAGATTATATCCTGATTTAAGGGTTGACAAGAACTTTCAAGTCAAATCAGCTCATTGTAATACTTTGTGAGCATCCATCAGTGCCCATGAAATTTACAAGGTTTCAGGCAATTTTTAAATATTTAGTGTTAATATTTTCTCATGAACTGAAAAGCAAATGAGTCAGTAGGGGAGGATAAAGGAGAGCAGGTGCATAACACAACCTGACAGGTGCATTAAAAGTGTATTTCAAGTCAAGTTCACAATCCAGTGTGGGTCATTTTCTTACTCCACAGCATGTGATGCACCACTAATTGAATTTATTCCTTTAATATCCTATTATTTTATCTCTAACAATTAAAATTATAGAAATTTCAAGCTCCACTGATTCAGTGTATGCAAATTTAAATTCTTCTGCACTATATACTTTCTATTAAATGGTAGGGTTCTGTTTGTTTTCATTTTTTTCTGTTTATTGGGGGTCACACCCATGCTTCTCAGGACTAGTAAAAAGTGAGTGTAAAAATAAAGATGGGGAAATATGAATCCTGTTTGTATGTGTATTCAGACTTATTTAGAGTGAAGAAATGAGCACAAAGGTTAGTTCAATATCTCCTAATATTAACTGTTCCATACTTGGGGACCTTCCACAGGTATATTATTTAGCTGTGAGTCATTATCCGAATAGATCTACGACTAAGAATAACCTTTTTGCTTCTTTCATATCTCTCTTGACAAGATCCTACTGAGAAATGGCACAAAGTGATGAGGAGAGGCAGAGCAGTGCCTGCAGGTCTCTGTGTTCATTCGGGACTCCCAAGTGCTTCAAAATGTCCAAGAATGAAAATATCAAATAGGTAAGATGCTCAGAGATAGAGCTGGAAAGTAGAAAAGTGTATTGGAAAGTAAAAGAGGAAGTAAAAGGAGTGCCCCAAATGGGGAGGGGCTTAGTATAGGACTATGTTAACTGTGGCTCTTTCTGAGGGGTTCTCATAGGAAACAGGTCTTTGTGTTACAGGAAATGTAGGGAAATCAAAGGTGAGTCAAAGGTGAGGTTTTTCCTGCAGCCCCTTTTAAACGATAATTGGGCTGTTGGCAAATGTTACAGAGGATGTGAATCTAACAGATCCTTGTCTGGCCATTTGTCTTAGGTATGAATAACAGGAATAACAGGATATGCCAAATACCAGTAACAATTATAGACCTCTTTCAGGAATGGATTGAGGCTCTTTATGTTCCTGGAGCAAGCAGATGCCCTTGGGCTCTACTAGTCTGAGGCAGGACATATGGAGATGTTACTGGGGCCCGCTCGGGAAGACAGTGTCTTAGGTATTTCCTATTATCTAGTTTCCTAGTGAGGCTGAGCTCTGGGGCAGAATTTTTTAACTCCCCATTTAGCAGCAAAAGTTCATGAATTTGCAAGAAGGGAAAACCTTAGGATGGGCCAGCCAAAAACAGGACAGCTCACAGCAGCTGGTGAAATAAACTGAGGTTTTCTCCTTCATAGCCCCCCTGTCTTTTCATGAAACCTAACTTATCCTACTGAAGTAGGCCATCAGGTGTGGGGTCCTGTTTGTGTCACTTGCATCACTTGTCTTCCTGTTATTCATCAATAAGCTCAAGTAGACACCGGTAACATCTCCATTCATTGGGAATGAGGTCCATTATTGTTACTGTTTTTGGCATATTGAATACACCATGGGCAGCTTGTCAGGCTCTGCCATGGCTCTGGGGTTCATTCCAGAGGGCCCAGTCTTTTTCTATGTCAGACTGATGTAGGTAGGCCTCATGAGTGGCTCATGTGAGGCTGGAAGAGGAGAGAGATGGTCACTTTTTATTCAGCCTCCTCTGCCTCCTGGACTCACTGGGCAGGCTAGGGACTGATAACCAGACAGTCTTTTAATATGAAAGATGCAGAAAAACATAAAAGATGTGACATTATACATTATACCTTGCCAATGTTTCATACATCATTCCTGCAACTTCCTTATATTCATGAAAATCGTATGGAGCAGCTTGAAGATTAGAACAAAGTTGCTTAGCTTGGCCAAAAATAATTCAATTCTTAATGCCAACTTGTCAACCAATTCCCAATTGGTTGTTGGTATGAAATTTAAAAAGAAAGAAACACCAAGAAATGCTTGGGAGTTATCCTACAGACAGATTAAGGATCAAAACTGTTTTCAGCTACAAAAAAAAAAAAAAACACAAGAAAACAAGGCCAGGACTCATTAAGAGCTAGCTATCAGCCCCATCAAAAGACAGAGAGCATGTCGTGGAGGGTTTTTCCTATATTTTCTTCAATATACTTTATGGATTCAAGTCTGATATTGAGATCTCTAATCAATTTTGATCTAATTTTTGTGCATGGTGTTAGACACAGGTCCAAATTCATTTTTTTACATGTCGCTGCCCAGATTTCCCAACACCACTTGTTGAAGATAAGCTTTCCTTACTCCATTTTAGACTCGTCGCACCTTTATCAAAAGGTATGATGATCATGTGTTTGAGGTTGGGTGTCAGGATACTCAATTCTATTCCATAGGTCCACAGGTCTGTTTTTATTCCAATACCATGCTGTTTTAATTACTACTGCCTTGTAGTACAGTTTGAAGTTGGGAAAGGTGATGCCTCCCATCTTCTTTTCCCGAGGATTGCTTTAGCTATCTTTGGGGGTTTATTGTTCCATACAAATTTCAGGAGTATTTGGTCAATTTCTTTGAAGAATGTCAAGGGTATCCTTATAGGGACTGCATTGAATCTGTACAGAGCTCTAGGGAGTATTAACATTTTGACAATGTTGATTCTCCCCATCCATGAGCAGGGAATATGTTTCCATTTCCTTGTGTCCTCTTTTATCTCTTGGAGCAGTGTCTTGTAGTTTTCTTTGTACAGGTCCTTTACACACTTGGGTAGGTTGATTCCTAGGTATTTGATTTTCTGTGGCACAATTGTGAATGGAATAGTTTCCTTAATATCCCTTTCTTCTCTTTTGTTATTTGTATATAGGAAAGCCACCAACTTTTGGGAATTGATTTTGTATCCTGCCACTCTACTATATGCATCTATTGTTTCTAGGAGTTTTTTGGTAGAGAGTTTAGGGTTCTCTAGGTATAATATCATGTCATCTGCAAATAATGATAGCTTGACTTCTTCCTTGCCTATCTGGATGCCCTTGATATCCTTTTCTTCTCTGATTGCTATGGCAAGTACTTCCAGTACTATATTGAATAAAAGGGGTGAGAGTGAGCAACCTTGTCTTGTCCCTGATCTCAGGGGAAGGCTTTCAACTTTTCCCCATTTAGAATGATGCTTGCTGTGGGCTTTTGGTAGATGGCTGTAACTATCTTGAGGAAAGTCCCTTCAATTCCAATTTTCTGGAATGTTTTATCATGAGCGGTGCTGGATCTTATCAAATGCTTTCTCTGCGTCTATTGATAGGATTATATGGTTTTTATTTTTTTTTATTGATATGATGTATTATGTTGATTGACTTGCGAATGTTGAACCATCCTTGCATTTCCGGGATGAATCCACTTGGTCATGATGTATAATCTTTTTGATGAGTCTTTGGATTCTGTTTGATAGTATTTTGTTGAATATCTTAGCATCCGTGTTCATCAGGGATATTGGTCTGTAATCTTCTTTCTTTGTGTTTTCTCTCCCTGCTTTGGGTATCAGGGTGCTATGTGCCTCGTAGAAGCTGTTTGGGAGTGTTTCTGTCTCTTCTATTTCCTGGAAGAGCTTGAAAAGGACTGGCAGTAGGTCCTCAAGGCATCTTCAAAGGTGAAACATCACTAACAAAGCAACTAGAAGAAAGGATAAACATATGGGACTACATGAGACTAAAAAAGCTTCTGCACCTCAAAAGAAACCGTGACTAAGATATAAAAGCAGTCCACAGAATGGGAAAGAATATTCACCCAATACCCATCTGATAAGGGATTAATATCCAGGATATATCAGGCACTGGTAGAACTTTACAAGAAGAAAACAAACAACCCCATCAAAAAAATGGTGAGAAGAAATGAACAGAAACTTCAGCAATGAAGAAATTGAATGGCAAAAAAACATATGAAAAAATGCTCATCATCACTAATCATCAGAGAGATGCAAATCAAAACAACAATGAGATACCACTTTACACCACAGAGACTGGCACATATTCAAAAGAGCAAGAACAACAAGTGCTGGAGTGGATGTGGGGAAAAGGGGACACTCATCCATTGTTGGTGGGAATGCCGGCTGGTGCAGCCTTTCTGGAAAACAATATGGACATTCCTCCAAAGACTAGAAATTGAACTCCCATTTGACCCAGCCATACCACTCCTGGAAATCTACTCTGGGAAACCAAAAATACGCAGCGGAAACACCATCCCTACTTTGATGTTCATAGCAGCATTATTCACAATAGCCAGAATCTGGAAGCAACCAGAGTGCCCGAAAATCGATGACTGGATAAGGAAGCTTTGGTACATCTACACAATGGAATACTATGCAGCTATTAGGAAACATGAAGTTATAAAATTTGCCTATAAATGGATGGACATGGAGAAGATTATGTTGAGCGAAATTAGCCAGAAGGAGAGAGACAGACACAGAATGACTGCATTTATCTGTATAACATAAATATATGTGTACATATTAAGATACCAATATCCAAGGTCAAGTGAAACATATATCAGGAGGTCTTGTAAAAGGTGGAAATTATCACAAATGTGTGGGAGTCAGAGGCTAGGTAAGACTGAAAATGGAACAGTGTGATAACAATTGTTGATGGTACTAATGCCAACCTAGAACTGAGCATTAAATAGAGGCAAAAAGATACATATGACAACCCTTTTAATGTATGTTCTGTAATCCATAGTCTGGAGGAGAAGGAAAAGAGAAAGAGAGAGAAACGGAAAGAAATAAAGAACCTGCCATGGAGAGGGGCTGGGGGAGGGGGGAGGGAACCGGGAAGTTGGTGGTGGGAGATGGGCACTGGTGGCGGGATGGGTGCTGGAACACTGTATGACCAAAACCCAAATATGAACTTTTTAATTTTATATCTTTGTAATTGTAAAAATAAAAAATAAAAAAAAATAGAAGAGCAAAAAAAAAAAAGACAGTGAGCAGTAACAAAGGCCTTATTACAAAAGCCCTATATCCTGACTAGCAAATGATCTTCCCTCAACCAGAGTTCTCAACCCGTAGGCACCTTGGTTGATAATATTGTTAATGGCTATTGTGAATGGTGCCTCAGGAGGGAATTTAGGAGTGCAAATGTGTTTCAAATAGACTACCAAAGGCCTTTAGGATAGATGTCCAAAGTGTAATACAGGATCATATGAAAGTTCAATTCCTAGTGTTTTCATAAACTGTCTTGTTTTCCAAAAAAAGGCCTTGCCAGTCTTCCTTCCCATTCACCAGAAGTGAATGAGGGCCCTCTCCCCCTCATCCGCACCAACACTGGTTGATTTTGTTCTTAAAAATCAACCAAGTGAGATTGATGAGCACCAATCTCACTGGTGATTTTGCAGGGACTGCATTGAACCTGTGTAATGCTTTAGCAAAATTAACATTTTAAATGTTTTGTTTGTTTTAGGGTCACACCTGGCTATGCTCAAGGTCTTGCTTCTGATTCTGGATTCAGGAGTCACTCCTGACAGGACTCCGGGAATCAGTTGTGGTTCTGGGATTGAACCAGAGAGTGTGCAAGGCAACTGCTCCACGTATTGCACTCTCTCTTCAGCCCCGAGACTGCCATTTTAACAAAGCTAATCCTTCTAGTCCATAAGTCTGGTATCTGTTTCCATTTACTTTTGTCCTCTTTGATTTTTTTGTATTGATTTATAGTTTCTTTGTATAAGTCTTTCACCTCTTTTAAGGTGTTTCCTAGATACTTGATTTTCCGAGGCACAATTTTCAATGGTACTATTTTCCTTTTTAAATCTTTCTCTCTTCTTTTCCATTATTTAGATATAGAAATGCTATAGATTTTGTGTATTGATTCTGTAGCCTGTCACTTTATTATACAAGTCAATTGTGTAAGCTGCAGAAACTAATACAGTGGGGTACTGAAATAAGGACACTCTCAGATCAATGGAATAGGATTGAGAGTCCGGAAACAGAATCTTGGGTATATGGCCATTTAATTTTTGATAAAGGAGAAAAAAGCACTGAACTGGAGCAAGGAGAGAATCTTAAACAAAATGTCCTGTGAAAACTGGTTGATCACACTTAAATAAATGAATTCAGACCACTTTCTCAAACCCTGAACAAAAGCCAAATCAAAGTGCATTGAAGAACTTGGCACTGAAAGAGGAAGTCCTGGTTTCCCTCGCCAGCTGTAAGGTGCTATATTCTAGCTGTCTCCATTTCTCCATTTTATAGTTTGAACATTTCTGAAAATTCCTGTGATCTTTTTGAGAGTGAGAAATTTGCATTTTCCCAAGATCATAAAGTCTACCTCTGCTTTGGACTTACAGGAGACTAAAAGATAATGTGCATGTCCATCTATCTATCTATCTATCTATCTATCTATCTATCTATCTATCTATCTATCTATCTATCTATCTATCTATCTATCTATCTATCTATCTATCTATCTATCTATCTATCTATCTATCTATCTATCTATCTATCTATCTATCTATCTATCTATCTATCTATCTATCTATCTATCTATCTATCTATCTATCTATCTATCTATCTATCTATCTATCTATCTATCTATCTATCTATCTATCTATCTATCTATCTATCTATCTATCTATCTATCTATCTATCTATCTATCTATCTATCTATCTATCTATCTATCTATCTATCATCTATCATCTATCTATCATCTATCTATCTATCTATCTAAACCTAAGATGTTTTATATAAATATATATACTAAGAGGGCTTAAATAAATGGTCTCCTCTAACCTAAGTGGGAATGAATGATATTAATTTTAGCAATGCAAATAGGTTCTAAATTTACAACATATTTCTGAGAAATTATGGGAATTTTCTGACATTTTGATTCGAAACACAAGGACAGAATTTTCCTATAAAAATACCCACTGTAAAGAGCCATAATATACTAAGTTTCTCCTTGGATTTGGATCTTCTTTCTCTCTACTTTCTAATCTTCATTTCCTACACTGAGACTAAGCATCTTTATTGCTCACTGTAAGGTTCGAGTGACAACATGGCAACAGGGACCAAATGGCTGATGGGAAAGCAACATTCCGGAATCAGAGATCTACCCAGCATGGTAGACAGGACTCATGGACCATCTGTCACCAAGAAGCCTCAGGCTGCGTTCTGTGCTTCTCCACTTCAACCCCCTATAGATACCATGAGCCAGACTAAGCACACTGGTTCTACTACTCTTGGTTCCCTTTTCCACCCCAAACAGTTTAAGAATCCTGCTCAGTCTCTCCCAGGGTGCTGCTCTGGCCCAGCCTCACCAGAACCAGTAGGGTCTGCCCAGGAGAGCAGCCCAATAAAATTCTGCTATTCCTTCCTTTTTTCTTGTCTCTGTCTCTCTTTCTGTGCCAGCTGAGGTCACTGATCTATCACTCATGATTTTCATTCTTGAAATTATTGGTGAACCTGGGAATCGGGGATGAACTCAGAGACCTTCCATCCTTTTCCTGCAACAATACAACTCTGAATAAAAATTATCTGAATAAAACATATACAGAGGCTAAGCTGCATAGAAATCCCCAAACCTCGACAAATAGAGGCTAAAAATCAGCTTTGCAAAGCGACTGGTCCCTGCACTTAATGGGAACCATGTATGTGGGCAGGTATTCTGGAATTCCTTCCTCTTTTCTAAACTGATGTGTAAATTTACATACTTTATATCATGGGACTCTTTCTCTCCCTTGTCTCAAGGAACAGTTCCTAAATAACATGATTTTGCTTTTCAGTCTACTGAAATGACTTTGTGGGTGAACAGACAAAGAGCATAGGTAACTTCAATGGAGATGGAGCTGTCTTCTGTGAACTGCCTTCAGGAACTGAGAAGTGAATAAGTTTGATTTAGACTGAAAATTTTGGTGGTCCCCAAATTTGGGTAGTAGGGGTCAGTCTCCACGCTCTTCAGACCAAGCAGGTCCCCAGAAGCTTGAACTCTGTGAGGCTTGCATGACCTTGGGTCTGTGTCTGGGAGGAGGTCATGCAGGAACATCAGTTGCAACCTCCTCTGGCCACCCCAGGTAATATGGACACCTCCATTGCTGTGATGTGCTCTGGCTCCTGCTCACCTCTGCATTCACTGCCAGAAGCTAAAACCAATAGGTGTTTTTTTATCATATTATATTTAGTATTAGATACAAAATTTTAAAATTGTTCACTATATTGGTTAAATACATTTTAAGTGGATAGGAGTGGGTCCCCAAGTAAGAGAGTAAGACAACCAGTTTAGAACCATCAGAACATAGAATCAAAATCAGTGATAAAATTCAAGGTGTGACTATATGATAGTAACTGACAAAGAATAAATGCAAGGTCTCCAACTCGGCTTAAAAATGATTAATGCTGATATAGGTGATGCAAACTTTAACATTTCATGAAGCTGGCAATCCTACTATTAACAGCAAAGTGAGTGAAATATCAAGATGCTATTATATGATATAAAAATAGAGACTCAAGGATAGATAGAGGTTAGGGATATAGTATATCCTACCAAAAAAAACAAAGAAAGGAAGGAAGGAAGGAAGGAAGGAAGGAAGGGATGGAGAGAGAAAGGAATGAAGGAAGGAAAGAAAGAAAGAAAAAGAAAGAAAGAAAGAAAGAAAGAAAGAAAGAAAGAAAGAAAGAAAGAAAGAAAGAAAGAAAGAAAGAAAGAAAGAAAGAAGGAAGGAAGGAAGGAAGGAAGGAAGAAAGAAAGAGAAGGAAGGAAGGAAGGAAGGAAGAAAGAAAGAAAGAAAGGAAGGAAGGAAGGAAGGAAGGAAGGAAGGAAGAAAGGAAGGAAAGAAGGAAGGAAGGAAGGAAAGAAGGAAAGGAAGAAATGAAGAAAGGAAGGAAGGAAGGAAGGAAGGGATGGATGGAGAGAGAGAAAGAAAGGAAGGAAGGAAGGAAAGAAAGAAGGAAAGAAAGAAAGAAAGAAAGAAAGAAAGAAAGAAAGAAAGAAAGAAAGAAAGAAAGAAAGAAAGAAAGAAAGAAAGAAAGAAAGAAAGAAAGAAAGAAAGAAAGAAGGAAGGAAGGAAGGAAGGAAGGAAGGAAGGAAGGAAGGAAGGAAGGAAGGAAGGAAGGAAGGAAGGAAGGAAGGAAGGAAGGAAAGGAAGGAAGGAAGGAAAGGAAGGAAGGAAGGAAGGAAGGAAGGAAAGAAGGAAAGGAAGAAATGAAGAAAGGAAGGAAAGAAGGAAGGAAGGAAGGAAGGAAGGAAGGAAGGAAGGAAGGAAGGAAGGAAAGAAGGAAGGAAGGAAGGAAGGAAGGAAGGAAGGAAGGAAGGAAGGAAGGAAGGAAGGAAGGAAGGAAGGAAGGAAGGATGGATGGAAGGAAGGAAGGAAGGAAGGAAGGAAGGAAGGAAGGAAGGAAGGAAGGAAGGAAGGAAGGAAGGAAGGAAGGAAGGAAGGAAGGAAGGAAGGGAAGACATAGAAATACAAATGGAATACATATGACGAACTAACTCACTGGGGTCACACAGTAATACCTGTTCCAATGAGAAGATCCATCTGGGCTAGCGTTTGGGGCTTGGTGAACTGTCTCTGAATATTGGGAGATTAGTCTGGATGGATACCAAATTCACTCAAGATAAAAACAAAACATATCACAGAGAGAAAAGTTTTTCATCGGAAGTCAGGCATCAAAGTAGCAAAACAGTCTTAATATAAATTACAGAGTATAGTTATGAGGAGTGAAAGTGTCCAATAAAGAGATAGGAAAGAAAGAACATTTATTCAAATCTGTAACTTTCAGGAAGCAATTTTTTTAGTAAAACAGATATATGCTAACTGACTTTTTTTAGTGCTAGAGACAACTTACATATCCGAGACCAAAGGGCAGTGCCATGTCCCACAGCTGAGACAGCAACAAGAGCAACATTTATTTCCTTTCAAACAGAAGATATTAAGAATGAGCAGTTTGGAGCGGAAGTGGTGTTACAGATAGGGCATTTGCCTTGCCCATGGTTGACCTAGGTTCAATCCCCCCCAACACAATGGTTCCTGAATACATCCAGGAGCAATTCCTGAAAGCCAGTAGTAACCCTTGAGCACTGCCAGGTGTGGGTGCCCTCAAAACCAGCAAAAAAACAACAAAAAAACAAAAAAGAAGATGCAGTTTATATCTAACAAGACACATTTTAAATCAAGGGAAGGAAATGTCACCTTAGGATGGCTATAATTTTATTACAGCGAGAAATGTCCAGTGTCTTTCTTCTCATGTAAGGAAGCATTTATTCTTCAAGAGGGACTTCTGAGACACATTATGCATGGAATTAAGAGTGCTGCTAAATTTGGCGTTTGGCATAAGAGTAAAAAGGAGTCTCCTGAAAATATATTCGTTTATAGATGTTGATTCAGGAAAAGCCAGGATTTAATTAATTCTGATATTTTATTGGAGGCAAGTGGACAGAAAAACCTCATTGAATGAAAATGACACATTTTATGCTTAGAAATACTTAGAGCTTTCTAATTTTAGATTGCATCCATTTTCATGTAATTCACTTTCTATCATTTAGACATTATATATAAATACATAAACTATATTTATGCCCTAAATACATATATTTAGAGACAATTTTAAGTAAAGTATAAATCAGTCATACCAAAAAAAACCCCAAAATATTCTATAGAAACTAACATTTATTGGCCAGAGCGATAGTTCAGCGGGTAGGGAGTTTGCCTTGCATGCAGCCCACCCTTGTTTGATCCCCGGCATCCCATATGATCCCCCACGCAGTGCCAGGAGTGATTTCTGAGTGCAGAGCCAGGAGTAACCCTGAGCATAGCTGGGTGTGACCCTAAAAGCCAAAAAAAAAAAAAAAAGAAACTAGCATTTATCTGCCTCATAAATGTTTTGTCTTTTGCTGAAAGACATCATTTGTCTTTTGCTAAAAAGAATAGTGTTTGGATTTGTTTTAATATCAAAAAAACTACAAAAAGTGCAATAATTCACATTTTACTTAATTTAGAGTATTTATAACTAACATTGTAAATATTTGTAACCCTGTCAGTTTTATTGATGATAAATCCAACCGCTGACATGTTTTATATGAAATGATTGTCATTTTAGTAAATGACAGCATTATGACTTCTGGCCAGATTAAAACATTCATCCTATAATAGCAATACAAATAGCCATATATGTATATTATAGTAATACTTATGTTAAATAATCAAGGTAAGTTTTTAAAAGTGCTATTGCCTTGATATTTTTAATAAAAATGACATCTGAAATTTATAAATAATTTGTTGTGTACTAGTAACTCAAAAAAATATAGAAACTTTCTAAGTTTTCATTCAACATTCAAATAATTTAAAAATCTACATTGAAATATAAATAAATAGAAATTACATACCTTGGAACAGTGTGCCAAAAATGGAGATGCAAAGGACAGTCACAATTATTCACCAAATATAGTAGAAATGCAAATTAGCATGATAATTCTATATTAAGTTTCACCACAAGGTCAAATATGAATTGGAATATATATTGCATTGAGGAAGAATGAAGTATTTGCAATGTCTACAGGAATAGATTATATTTGTTGAAAGGAACTTAATTCCAAACTTGGAAGCTAACTAGTGACTGGGAAATAAGGAAGTATAAGATGCAATGGAAAATAGAAATGTGGCTAAAAGAAGAAAGATGTAGGTTTTAGCTCCTGTGATAATTTTGACTCAGTCACACATGTACATATTCTGAAAAATATGCCATATGCATAGTCTCAAAAGAAGACAATTTAATTATTTAAAAATAGTTCAAGTGAAGATTAGTTTATAGCTAATTTATTCAAGCAAATGATTGAATTTCTATTTGTTCGAGGTGTGGTATCCAAGCTGTAGGAATTCATGAGAAAAAAAATATGCCAAGTTTTCATAGAGGTTAATTTTGATATTTAGTATATAAGTGGTACTATGTAAATACAGATGTTTTATGTGCATTTCAATGCATGTAACTATATAGTTATGTATCTATGTTTTAAATATAATACACAACAAAATATGTATGTAAACACATTAATGACTTGCTCTAAAATGAATGTTTATATTTAAGAAATAAGGAATTTATATTCTCATTCCTTATCCAACTTAACAAGTGCTGTTTTACAGAGTTTTTTGAGAAACACTATCAGAGAATCTCATCGTTGGACAGAACCTGATGAAAATTAAGGCATGAACTTACAAAGCACTCGAAAGAAAAATAATTCTATGGCAAGTATACGGGGAGCCTTCACACACACTGATTATCAAGATTATCATGAGAGGAAAGAGTTCCAGAGTCAGCAAAGGGTTAGACATTTAAGACCTGAGTTTTACTAATATATGCAATGTCATTGTCCTGATTCAAATGGCTATACGTGCTGAACAAGAGTGCCACGTGGGAATGTTTTAGGTAGGATGCATTTGCTTCTATGTGGAAAAGAAACTATTGGGGCAAAGAGATCTGACAGAAAGCTCTCACAGGAAGTCTTCCAGGGAGACATTTTGAAGTTAAACTAGGTTAGAGAAGGCACTTTGAAAGCGCTGCAACACTGTACATTTGAAATAGGTTCTCGGAAGTATCTTGAAAAAGGGTACAGAAAAAATTACTGATGATTGAATGAGATGTGGAATTGGAATCGACATATAGTGTAAATTTGGTATCATGGTACTTTGAGAGTGGGTTTTTACTTGAGGGGTGGAATGTGATAAATAAGTTGGTAACTACTGAAATTTATAAGACCCTTTAATAAAGGGATGGAGAGATTACAGAGGGCAGAGCACAATATTTATCTTGCAAACAGTCAACCTGGATTTAATTCATGGCACCAGATATGGGGTTCTGAGTATGATCTGAGCTCAGACTCAGAGTATTCTCTGAGCACAGTGTTTCACTCAAACCAAAAAACCAACTAACAAACAAAAAATATTGTGAGGCAAGCCTCTCTGAGATAGAAAATAAAAAGCATGCTCATGTATTTATTATGTATATATATATATATGTCTATACAAGTCTCTATAGAATATGTACATATATATGAGTGGTATTCACAGATTTCAATACATAAAATATTTGAGTATGTCCCAAAAGTGAATTATATTAAAAAGGTCTCCTAAAATCTGTATTAAAAACCCAATAGACTTAGTAAAATAAACTCTGTAAATTATCTTTAAGAGCAATAAGGATCTTCTTGACAACTTTAAAAAAAAATTGAGGTGGGAATTGGATTTCCAAAGTTACTATGGAGAGAGTTGAATTAGAAAAAAAGAGTTTTTCTATCTTTATTAAAATTTTACTATATATCTCTAAGTTGAAGTAACTTGGGGAAATACGTGATATACTTTAGGTTTATTATTCCAGCTACATATATGCTTAAAGTTCTGCAGCAAACTCTAGAGAAGAGAGTAAACATTTAAATAACCCATCATGAAATTTCATAATACATCTTTTAAAGTTTACTGCCTTCACAGGAATATATTTATTTTTGAAAACATAAAAATTATTTTTTAAAAAATATTTGAAATAATTTCAAAGTCTCACATTATTCAGCAGACTCAGGAGGGCATCAGTTCCCAAATGTTGTTCCCTTAGTTTCCTGGCTGATAAAAGAAACAGATGATATTTTAAATAAACCTGAAAAGAAGAGATATCTGATGATTTTTCCTCATTGTTTCAAGCAGTCTACAGGAACTGATGATATTAGAAATCAACACCTACATCGATCGCTATATTTACATACAACCTTGCCTCTGTCCTCTAAATATAAATCGTTATATGAGATCAAGACTTTATTACCTTCTGAGGAGTGAACACATTTTTATTCTTGCTGAAGACCACAAACCATATTAGGTTGAGCAGGTATAGCTGTGATATCAGAACCATTCAATATGATAGCCTCTGTAAATGAATGGTAAAAGATAGTGATTTAACATTTCATTTCATAACTAAATGTAACTGCCATATTACCACATCATAATAGAATATTTTACACTACAAAATAATAGAAAACAAAACAAAGAAAATTTCTATATATCTCAGATTCCTTTCAAGATATGACATTATGAAAAAAAAAGCTAAAATTGGAAATACTTTACTTTTGAACACTTAACTTTACTAATTATTCTCATGAATCACTGTCTTCCCGTTCATCGTGAATTTGCTCGAGCGGCACCAGTAACATCTCCATCTGACCTGTCTCATGCAAGTAGAGCCCAAGGGTACCTGCTTGCTCCAGGAACATAAAGAGTCTCAAACCATTCAATCAGGTCATGGGAATGAGGTCTATAATTGTTACTGGTATCTGGCATATCAAAAATGACACGGGTAGCTTGCCAGGCTCTGCCGCAGCTAGAGTAGAAGAGTATGCGGGTAGCATACTCTTGTAGTCATCTCAAAATCCAGCATTTATTGATGAACCGCACAGCCGCTTGAGGGCTGCGCGAGCTGGGCTATGATAGGCTGGTCTGCTGGGTGGAGTTCTGAAGAGGGGGAAGTCCGTATGTGGAAAATGGAGGTCCTCATGGAGTGTGGGGTTGTCTGGCTTGTTGTGAGGCTCTGCTGGGGTGGCGGGCCAGGGCTAGAACCTGCCATCCCTCCCGGGCACCTCATGAGTGGCTGGGCACAGTGAGAGCCAGTAGCAGCTCTGCCCCATGTCTAATCTTTGAGGATATACATTTAGAATTTTTCCATGTTATTCATGAGAATAAGGTTATCAGAACTATTCTCATGAATTACACGGGAAAATTCTAAATGTATATCCTCAAAGATTACAACTGACTCTGCACTTCTGGCAACGCAGGAGAGACTAGATGGGTTCCCAGAGATCAAATCTGGGCTGGCCGTTTGCAAGGCAAATGTGCTACCCTCTACACTATCACTCCGGCCACTGAATGTATACTTTTGTCTTCATAAAACATAAATCTATATTGATATTAAAGAGTTTTGAACAAGTTTAAATAATATAGATAGTTATTCTTAATTTTATATTAGATTATAAATTATATGGCTATATTATTGAATCACTGTATAATGTTTATCCTTCAGGTAGCCATATCTAATTCATGATTCGTCTAGAAAATTTGTCATATAATTGTAGTCAGCAGGACAAAATAAAGATAGCAAATGTGCTGTTTAGTATATGTTATACCTATTTGTCAGTGCATAACAGCAAAATAATTATTATTTAATAATTTGTTATTTTTATAAAATGAATATTAAACATATTAATATCATTTTCCTATAGTCTTTAGCAGTTCTAGCAGGAAGCATTTGCCAAAATGCATACAAAATAGCTAAGAAGTGATTTGTTCATTCAAACAATACGTTCATTCTGTTTGAAATTTTGAACAGTATTTTTATTCCCAGCATTTTGCAAATGAAAATCAAATAGATTCTTATCCAGAAAAAATGCTAAAAGCTGTTCAATAAAAATAACCACAATAACATTGCAGTGTTATGATCCTGCTTGGTCATGTCATTAACTAGAATGATCTCACTGTTCATTCAACTTCATGGTCTGAGCATCCTCTGGATTCAGGAAGACAAGGAAACTTAACTTCAACACAATGTCAATCATGTGCCCTCTGCATTTTTGTACTATCGTGTACCAGTTTATAGTCCTCTTTTCCTGAGCTAGTTTTGCTTTGGTCTAGCCTAAGGGGGAGCATAAAGCAAGTAAAAGAATCTGACGTGTAACTATTTCAAGGTCATGACAGAAATGACAGATCTTTAACTGTTTTCAATTCTTTAGGCTGAAGGCAAGGAAGAGACAGCCTAAAGGTGACTCAACACAGTGGCGGAAAGTCTTGGGCACTATAGAGATGACAAAGGGGCAATAAGCTGTAAACATCAGACTCTTGTAATCATGTTAGCAGAATGAAAATTGCAAATAAAAGTTAAAAAGTCCTTTATATGTGACTTTCTTCCTCCCTTCCTTTTGTTTTGCACCCACCTAGTGGTACTCAGGGTTCACTCCTGACTCTGTGCTCAGGAATCAACTCCTTATGGGTGGTAAGCAGGGTACCAGACAGGGTGCCTGGCATTATACCGAGCAAGGCCACATAGAACAAGGGTGTTACTCACTGTACTAACTCACTGGTTCTTCCTCATTTTGACCTTCATTTTTGAGAGAAGAAAAATTATTTCTTCATCAAAGTGTGGAAATCATGTTGTTTTTAAATGTTCTTATGCTACAAACATTTCTAATTGTTTCTTATGTTATCTGAACAAATGCAACGCATCTTAATTTGGCAAGCTCTACATGAATAATTTTTTGCTCTTAGCTAATAAGCTATAGCTACAATTCGCAGCCCCAAATTTGAAACACCATCACTCCAAACTCAGCCTTTATCAGCACAATTCCTTCAAATATGCCACATCAGAATTTAACCTAAAAGATGAACAGCTTCCCACTGTTAACTGAACAGTCAATTTTAAAAAAAGCATGTTTAAAATAAAATAAGCAGTCTTATCAAGATTTTGAATCATCTTTAAAGATGGATAGTTTTCAAGTATTATGTTTGTGAAAAAATCCCATAACAGACTAAATTTTCTGAGTCATGAAGGTCAGGTTGCTTCAAGGCAAGATTTTATTAGAAAGCTAACTAAATCTATTCCTCTAACTATCCTATCTCTGTTTCCAGGTTGATATCTGCTAATGTCACTATCAAGTAAACAAGTAAATAAATCATTAACAATAAGGCCTGTTGGGGTTCTGAGAGGTCACAAACAACAGTGGGGTTCGGGATCACAGATTCAATGGTTATCAGTGGCCCTGTGCAACCTGCCATTCCAGCCTCGGGTGAACAGGCCTGAGGCATGGCTCCACCAGGAACAGAAAAGCAATAGGATCTGGGCTAATAGTCTCTTGGACTGAGAGCCCTCACTGTCCTCAGCCTGCTGTATTTATGGCCTAGAACCAGTAAACATTAGAAAAATAAACATTCTTGGTTGCATTAGACTTTTACATATCTGAGTTTGTTGGTCAAATATAAACACAAACAATTTTAATTAAGCATAAATATAAATAGTTGGAGTAAACACAAACTCCAAGTGATGTATTGAACAATACACTGATGTATTGTATCCCCTTTCAGGGGATAATCTTCTAGAAGATCCACCCCAGGGGTAGAATCCCATATTGGGGCTATAGTACTGGTAATCCATTCAAACAATCATATTATATTAATTTTGTAATAATCTCTCTGGACTCATGGTAAAGGCTTTTACAGGGGACACATCTAGTTATATATCCCAGACTACAATCCTCAGGCCAGGTTAACTTTTCCCAACACAAGCAGGGTCCTTATTCAGTAACTTCTTTATGGGTCTGTCAGAGTTTGTTCCATGACCATGCTCTTAACTTGTTATACTTCTTATGGTGCTTAGAGTGTCACCTGTCGAGGCTGGGATAGCTTATTTAAACCTTGCCTTGGGTCCATCCAACTCCTGTCTTTCGGTGTAAGAAAGTAAGGTCAATCTAATGGCAACTGAGGCTTAAGTCAGGAAGTATGACAGATGCCAGGAGTAAATATTTCAGAGTCAATAACTCCTATATTAACAAAGCATAGTATCAATTGTCTTCTTGTGTCTATACAAAAGAGACATTGCTCTAACATAAGAGCATCATCAGGACATAAAGAAAAGTGGAAAGCTATATTTCATAAACAAAATCCAGGACTGTCAAAAGGTTTAATTTATAAGTTACTGTGTCTAATACAATTCAGAGATTGTCTGATTTGTGAAGAACAAGAAGGAGAGGCTGAAGATAATCACAGAGGTTTGGGATATGGTGTGCCCCCAGGATCACTGGGATGTGTGTAATCCAGCAGCCTATCCATTACAAAGTTCAAGATTGCTTTTTCAAAAAATATGATGCCTTTTTTCCCCTTTCTTCCATGGAGACTCAATTGGTAATTCCTATCAACTTCACTGTATACATTTTCACTTAACTTTTTCTTTTTCTTACTGAGGTCACACTAAATGGTGCTCAAAGATGACTTCCACACTGTACTCTGAGCTTGCTCTCATGATACTCAGAGGACCTAGTAGTGACTTTTACTATGTCCTTTGTCCTAAAATAGACTTTAAATGGAGCTCTTTGTCAAAAGAGAAAAAGCAAAGGCAGCACAGCAGGTAAGATGCTTGTCTTTCATGCAGCTGGCCTGGTTCAATTTCTGAGTAGTACCCCCGGGAGTGAATCCTGACCACAGAGTCAGAAATAAATCCTGAGCCAGGTGTGGCCTAAACATCAAGTCCCCACATCCCCTGAACAATCCCAGAAAAAAAAATAAAGAAAATGTAAATACTTTGATATTTATGTATCCCTTCCTTTAATAAGGTCTTCTGTTTTTAGAAATTGAATGATTTCTGATAATTATAATCAAATATTTTCATCTCATTACTCAACATGTATTGTCTATTAGTCTTAAAAGCATTCCTGAATTATTTAATCAAGATCAGTTAAAGCTAGACAATTTAATGCCAAATAAATTATATTGTCTCTCTAATTCCATGTATTATTTCATTTTTCTCCTATGGGGCTGGTGCCTTGTTCTTTTACCTAAAAGTCCAGTTTTTAACTCAAATATTTTTTTAAAAAACATATCAACTTTATTGCTTAGATATTTTCAATTTTGTCAAAATAATATTGAAATTAGTGGTTAATATGATCTGATGATATGCAATTAAATATTTATAGAAATCTAAGAATAGCAGGTATTTAGAGTAGTTTGCATATAGGAATGGAAGATAAACTTCTGAAATGTTACTGTATATCTGTTTCTTTTAATTAAAATCTTACTGGCTCATATACTCTAATTGGGTCATTTAGAGCAGTAGCAGCTTATAATCTATCCCACATAAACATTTTTAGTGAATTATACTAGGGGACTAAATTCTGCTCTGAGAGGGAAGCAAAGAAACCTTCAGTGGTTTTGTGGTTATTCTACTTTCTTATATTGTGGTCATAGATAAAATTGATGCTACGATTAATTAATGCATATAATTAATAATGATAACCTGAGTACCTCACAATATTTTGCAATAATATGAAAGTCTAGTTTAAAAAACATAGTTTTTCTTATCATACTTTATCCAACAAGCATATTAATTTAATTTTATCCTAAAATACACTATAAGGGGGCACCAAGAGCGACTGCAACATGTTTAAGGGGTTGGCCTTGCACCTGCTGACAGAGGTTCAGTCATTGGCACCATTTAATGTCCTTTGAGCATTGCCAGGAATGACCCTTGAGCACAAAATTAGAAGTCAAGCCTGAACACAGCTGAGTGTGGGCCCTCCCACCTGCCAAGGGAGAAAATTCAATATCATTTTTCTCAAAAGATTTGTGAACTTAAGAAATGATGGGGAATGTTTTATAAACAATGCATGTCGTTTTTACTAACTTCATTGCCTTTGGGGATATAAGGGAAAATTCCTTTTCATAAAGAATTGAAAAGTAAATATCTCTAATTAAGCAGCTTATATATTATATTTTCTCCCTTTTGGAATAAAAATAGAATCTCAGTGATGAAAATCTTGTGCACATGTTTCCATACTAATGGAAACAAGTTACTCAACTTGAACAGAAAGTATATCTCTTAAAATGCTGTGCCCAGAAATAATACATAATAAAGTCTGACCAAAAATAAAATATATAAAATGAGAAGACAAATTAAAAACCAGGAGAACTAAATGAACCAGGAAATTTCTCTGGGAAGATGTGATGACCTTGCTGGGGGATGTGTGTACCCTTAGTTAGTTGCTCTGTTCCCACTCCTCCTGCTACAATCCCTTTCAGCATCGCTGTTGCAGGCTCTGTTCTAGCTACTATTGATCCTCTGTTTTTTTTTGCCACTGCTACTGCAGCTACTGTTGCTGTGATTGCTATTACTGCTTCTATGACAGCTACTACCATTACAACTATGGAAAATAATATTACTATATGTTGTCAAGTTATTAGAACGACTATTGATTGGACAAGACCAGAACCATGGCTGTAGCTATAATACTAAGCATAATGATTTGATAGTTTATTTTGGACATGAAAAGAAAATAAAAAATCAGATTTGCAGCAGCTGAATCTCTTCTCTTTATAGGCATGTGATTAGACCTTGTGCACAAAAATAAATGACTACAGCTTGAAATCCGAGCTGTGTTATGTAAATAAAGATGGGATTATTTGAAAAATATAATAAGATATGGACTTGATGTTTGAAAACCAATATATAAACCGATATATATGAGTTTACTACTTCTAGGAAAGCACTCAATGAGTGATTTATATTCATGATTCTACTGAATTGAATTCTTCAGCAGAGCCAAAATAATGCTATTATACTTGTGCCGCTTGTAATAGTCAAAAGTGTCCCATAACAAGATAATAGGAAACTGTTACTCAATTTTACTTCAAACTGGTTTTAAATTGGATGTCACTGAAATTGAGAGAACAGAAATTAAGTTAGGTGATAACTTTTGTTGACCAAAATCAAAATGAAATAGACCAAGTGATCACTACTATTTCTAAGATTGCGCAACAAAAAACATTCTTATGCCAAGCTACTTTCAGTCAATATTCACCAACCTTACATTTTTAAAAAGTATACAATTTATTAAATTTTGCTGCCCTTAATTTCCGGGTTAATTTTTAATACAAAACCATATTTGAAAACAAGTAAGTAAGTTTGGGGCACATAAAACTCAACATAATTCCTTGCTAATCTGGTATAAGATGCGATTTATAATGGTACAGTACAAGGAAGTGTCCAGATCCCCATAAAAGATGAAAAACTAACAAGGCCCAGAGATATATAAATGCTTCATTCTCAGTGCATTATATGATCTTCCTAGCCCTTCCAGGAGGGAACCCTGAGCACACATTCAGGAGTAAGCCCCAAAAAACACCACTGGTTGTGGCTCCAAAATAAAAACAAACAGAAAAATAACACGGATTGAAAAGCATTTAGGGATAAATTTCTATCATTTTTAACAAGAGGTAAGTAGTTTCCTTATTCATTTTTTAATTTTATGTTTAGATTTTTCTCACCTCAAATTTCTAGATGACTTTAAACTGCAAACTTAAAAAAATGCCTGATTTATTAAGTAGAAAAATTAAAAAATTCATGCCTTGCAGAACACAAATGTAATACAAATTATAATAATGCTAACAGTTATTGAATATATACAAATATAATTTCATAAAACAATACCAAATTATGTGCTATTACTATATTTGTTCCATAATGAAGAAATTGAATTTTGAAGTAGTCCAATAACTTAAACTTGAAAATTCATCAAGTGAGGGCTGGATGTGGAATTAGTATCTCTACTACAAGCTCTAGGGATTACTACTACTACTACTACTACTGCTGCTGCTGCTGCTGCTGCTGCTGCTATTACTACTACTACACTATTACTACTACTATTACTGATGTGGTATACTGAATACTTTATGTTCCTATATTTTCAACATAGTTTGGCTCATTCCTTCCTATTTATGTGCTGCATTTGTGCAGAGATGTTTAAAAGTCAACAGCTCGACACAGGGCTGGAAAGATACAGCTCAGCAGATTGAAGGTATGAGTTGAAGGAGGAGTCCTGGTTTTCACCTCCTGTACTACAGGGTCCCTTGGGCACTGAAGGGAGTGGCTCCAAGCAAGCATCCAGGAGTGCTCTTAAACACCAAAATACAGAAACAAGTATGCAACAATTCAACAGCTTAACTATAGTACAAGAGCCATAGTCACATCCTGCAGAGACTGTGGTTCCCTGGTGCTTTCAAAGCTGAATATTGTCCCCAAAAAACCAATGAATGAAGGGATGGAACCACATGCTGGTGATCAATGATGCTTTATTCAAAATTAACCTGGAATATAGTAGAGAAATTATGAAGGGTTGTGTTGAATGACAGGCTAAACAAGGTTGGGAGCTTTGTTCACACTTGATCATTTCACTTGATCGCTTGAATCCCATTATTCATCAATTTTCTCGAGCGGGCGCCAGTAACATTTCCATTGGACCCTATCAAGTGACAATGTAGCCCAATGGCATCTGGTTGATTCAGGAATATGAAGAGCCTCAAACCACTCCTTCAGGGTCTTGACAAAGAAGTCTCACCATCTTGTAGGTAGGCGGCCACATAATCTTTTGACATCCCATGGGATCCAGTAGGTAACAGCTCTACTCCAGCGGTAGTCTTCAAATCGCATTACCTGTCCAGCCCATCAGATTTTTGATGTCTTGGCAAATGAGACAGCGTCCCTGATTCTGGAATAGCTTTGGAGGTCCAAGCTCCGGATTCCTTCTCTCACTTGAGTGAGACGTGATATTCCAAGCAAAGCTCTTCTGATTCCTCTCTGCGAGACCTGAATAGCATTCTCATCCTGCTTTCGTAGGGCCCAGGTTCTGAGGCATATGTTAATGCAGTGAGAACAGTGGAGTCGAAGAGATGTACCCAGAGCTGGAGGTTCTTTGTTCTTTTAGCTATTTCTTCGATGCCTTTGAAGGTATTCCATGCCGCTCTCTTCCTCCTGCATAGCTCAGGTTTTAGGTCGTTCATCATGTTGACTTATTTGACCTAAGTATACATAACTGCTGCATTCAGAGATGTTTGTTCCACTGAGAGTGAATGGGGTCACTGGAACTAGTTCATTTTCAAGAACATTGTTTTTTTAGGTTCAGCTGTAGACCTATATTTCCACATCCTTGGTCAAAGTCAGCCAGCATTTGTGCTGCTTGGCTAATGCTTGGTGTTATTAGAACGATATCATTGGCAAAGCGGAGGTGGTTTAGTTGCCGACCATCTATCTTCACTCCCATTCCTTCCCATTCTAATTGTTGCATGATGTTCTCGAAGGTGGCACTAAAGAGTTTTGGTGAAATGGTATCACCTGTCAAACCCATCTTTTGTTTTTTTTTTTATTTTTTTATTTTTTATTATACCACCGTGAAACATACAATTGCAAAGGTGTTCATAATTGGTTCTTGGTAATACAGTATACCAGCACCCATCCCTCCACCAGTGCCCCATTTCCACCACCAATGTACCCCACCCCCTCCCTCCCACCCCCATGCTGCCTTAATAGCAGGTACCCCAGTTTCCTCTCTTTCTCTCTCTGTCTCTCTCTGTCTCTGCATCTCTCTCCCTCTTATTTTACACATTGTGGCTAGCCCTGCAGATATTTAGAGTTTATCACTTAAGTCTCTTTGTGTATATTCCATGGTGAGTTTTAATCTGCCATTACCATTTCCCACATTTAGTAAAACACTGGTATCTATTTATGTCGTATTAATGAATGCAGTCATTCTGTATCTGTCCTTTTCCTTCTGACTAATTTCACTCAGCATGGTAGTCTCCATGTCCATCCATTTGCAGGTAAATTTCATAATTTCATCTTTTCTGACAGCCGCATAGTATTCCATAGTGTAGATGAACCACAGTTTCTTTAGCCAGTCCTCTGTTCTCGGGCATTTAGGTTGTTTCCAGATTCTAGCTATAGTGAATAGCACAGAGATGAATAAAGAAGTACAGATAGTGATTCTACTATGTGTTTTTCGGTCTCTCGGTTATATTCTCAGGAGTGCTATTGCTGGATCAAATGGGAGCTCAATATCTAGTTTTCGGAGGAATGCACATATTGTTTTCCAAAAGGGGCTAGGACCAGTCGGCACTCCCACCAACAGTGGATCAGAGTGCCTTTTTCCCCACATCCATGCCAGCACCGGTTGTTCTTGCTGTTTTGGATGTGTGCCAGTCTCTGTGGGGTGAGATGGTACCTCATTGTTGTTTTGACTTGCATCTCCCTGATGATTAAAGATGAAGAACACTTTTTCATATGCCTTTTGGCCATACGAATTTCTTCTTTTTGGAAGCTTCTGTTCATTTCTTCTCCCCATTTTTTGATGGGGTTGGCTGTTTTTTTCTTGTGGAGTGCTAACAGTGCCTGATATATCCTGGATATTAACCCCTTGTCAGATGGGTATTGGGTGAATATCCTTTCCCACTCTGTGGATTGTCTTTGTATCTTGGTCACCGTTGCTTTTGAGGTGCAGAAGCTTTTTAGTTTTATATAATCCCATTTGTATATCTTTGCTTCCATTTTCTTGGTCAGTGGTGTGTCATCTTTAAAGATACTTTTCATTTTGATGTCGTAGAGCGTTTCTCCTATGTTTTCTTCGATGTACCTTATAGATTCATGTCTGATGTTGAGATCTAGAATCCATTTTGATCTGACTTTGGTGCATGGCATTAGAAGGAGGTCTAAGTTCATTTTTTTACACGTAGCTGCCCAGTTTTCCCAGCACCATTTGTTGAAGAGGCTTTCTTTGCTCCACTTAATATTTTTTGCTCCTTTATCAAAGGTAAGTGGTTGTATATTTGAGAATGTGTTTCAGGGTACTCAGTTCTATTCCATAGGTCTACAAGTCTGTCTCTATACCAATACCACACTGTCTTAATTACAACTGCTCTGTAGTAGAGCTTGCGGTTGGGGAAAGTGATACCTCCCATCTTCTTTTTCCCAAGGATTGCTTTAGCTATTCGTGGAGTTTTATTATTCCACACAAATTTCAAGAGTGTTTGTTCAATTTCTTTGAAAAACATCATGGGTATATTTATAGGGACCGCATTGAATCTGTATAAAGCTCTAGGGAGTATTACCATTTTGATAATGTTAATCCTTCCGATCCATGAGCAGGGAATATGTCTCCATTTCCTCAGGTCTTCTTTTATTTCCTGAAGTAACGTTTTGTAGTTTTCTTTGTAGAGATCCTTTACATTCTTTGTCAAAATGATTCCTAGGTATTTGATTTTTTGCGGCGCAATTGTGAATGGGATAGTTTCTTTAATGTCCCTTTCTTCTCTTTCGCTGTTTGCATATAGGAAGGCCATTGACTTTTGGGTATTGATTTTGTACCCTGCTACTCTGCTATAGGAATGTATTATTTCTAGGAGCCTCTTGGTAGAGAGTTTCGGGTATTCCAGGTATAATATCATGTCATCTGCAAATAGTGATAACTTGGCTTCTTCCCTTCCTATCTGGATGCCCTTAATGTCTTTTTCTTCCCTGATTGCTATGGCAAGTACTTCCAGTACTATATTGAATAGAAGTGGTGAGAGTGGGCAGCCTTGTCTTGTCCCTGATCTTAAGGGGAAGGCTTTCAGTTTTTCCCCATTGAGAATGATGCTTGCTGTGGGCTTTTAGTAGATGGCCTGGATTATCTTAAGGAAGGTTCCTTCAATCCCCATTTTATGGAGAGCTTTCATCATGAACAGGTGTTGAATCTTGTCAAATGCCTTCTCTGCATCTATTGATATGATCACATGGTTTTTATTTTTCTTTTGTTGACATGATGTATTATGTTGATTGACTTGCGGATATTGAACCATCCTTGCATTCCCGGGATGAATCCCACTTGGTCATGGTGTATAATCTTTTTGATGACTCTTTGGATTCTATTTGCTAGTATTTTGTTGAAGTTCTTAGCATCTGTATTCATCAGGGAGATTGGTCTGTAGTTTTCCTTTTTTGTGACATCTTTGCTTTGGGTATCAGGGTGATATGTGCCTCGTAAAGGCTATTTGGGAGTGTTTCTGTTTCTTCAATTTGCCAGAAGAGCTTAAAAAGAATTGGGAGTAGGTCCTCTTTAAAGGTTTTGTACAATTCACTGTTGAATCCATCTGGGCCTGGGATTTTGTGTTTGGGGAGACTTTTGATTACCACTTCTATTTCCTCGATGGAGATAGGTTTGTTGAGGTATTCCAAATCTTCTTGTTGCAGACTTGGGAAACTATAGGAATTCAGGAATTTGTCCATTCCTTCTAGGTTCTCATGTTTTGTGGCGTACAGGCTCTCATAATAATCTCTGATAATCTTTTGAATTTCTGTGGTTTCTGTTGTGATGTCCCCGTTTTCATTTCTGATTCTATTTATTTGAGTTCTCTCTTTTCTTACAAGTCTTGCAAGTGGTTTGTCAATCTTGTTTATTTTTTCAAAGAACCAGCTTTTGGTTTCGTTGATCTTCTGGATTTTTTTTTTTTGACATTCCATCTCATTGATTTCTGCTCTAAGTTTTATTATTTCTTTCTTTCTGCTTGGGTTTGGTTCCTTTTGTTGATCATTCTCTAAGATCTTAAGTTGTGAATTCAGACTGTTAATGATGGCCTTTTCTTCTTTTCTGATGAATGCTTGAAGAGCTATGAATTTGCCTCTTAACACTGCTTTCGCTGTATCCCACAAGTTCTGGTAATTCGTGTCTACAGTCTCATTTGTTTCCAGGAATCTTTGGATTTCCTCTTTGATTTCTCTTATGACTCCCTGGGGTGTGTGGCTGGCTGGGCGGGTGCCTGGGGTTGTAGTAGAGTCCCTGGTCTCAGCAGAAGGTGGAACTAAAACCCCCAGAAGTCCGAGCGGAACCGAAGTAAACGGTCATTTTGAATTCTCACACAGGCCTGACTCTCGCCTCAGGCAGCCTCCCTGGGGTGTGCTGCTGGCTGGACGGGCGGCTGCTAATGTGGCAGCTTATTAATAGAAAAACTAGGAAATTCAACATCAACGGAAGATAATATCCTCAAAAAAAAGAAACAGTACACCAGAGGAATCTACCCTGAACACCACAACACCATGGGGAAACAACACAGATCCCGAGCTCAAAGAACAGATGAAGGAATCGACCCTGAAGACTCAAAAAAGAATACGGATGTGCATGATCTCTCTGACAATGAAATTAGAGAAGAAATTGGTAGAATGTTTAAGTAGCTCAACGAAAAAAATTGAGCAGATGTCCATAAAATACAGGAGAACATAAATGAAGCAGTTGAAAGGGCAGTCAATAAACTACGGGAGGAAATGAGAGCAGAAATGAGAACCATGCACATAGAAATATCATCGCTTAAAAACTCAGTAGACGAAATGAAAAACACAATTGGGGCTCTCAACAGTAGGATGACAGCAGCGGAAGAGAGAATCAGTGAGACTGAAGATGAGCTGCAGAAAGCACTCAGAGATCTACAGAAGATGGAAAAAGACCGGAAAATGGATCAGCAATGGAACAGAGAACAATGGGATGAAGCCAGGTGGAACAACATACGAATCATCGGAGTCCCAGAGGGATAGGAAAGTAACCCCAAGGAAATTAAAACAGTTAAAAACATCCTGGCCGAAAAGTTCCCTGAGTTAAAGGACGAAGGCATCCAGATCCAAGAAGCCCGATGCGTACCAGCAAGAAGAGACCCCAATAGAAAGACCCCAAGACACATCCTAGTCAAAGTAATGGATGCCATAGCCAGAGACGTAATTCTTCAGGCAGCAAGATCAAAGAAGGAAATTGTACACAAAAGAGCATCCATTCGACTTTCAGCAGACTTCTCAGAAGACACCCTTCAAGCCAGAACGCAGTGGTGGGATATAGTAAAAAAACTTAATGAAATGAATGCCTCAGCAAGAATTCTTTATCCGGCTAAACTCTCGCTCATATTTGAAGGATAGATATACAACTTCTTGGATAAACAACAGCTTAGGAACTTTGTAAAATCAAAACCAACCCTAAAAGAAGGACTGAAAGATCTACTATAAGATGAGACATAACCGAAAAGAACAACCATCCTATACAGAAAGATGGCACAAAATCCCATGACAATAATCTCTCTCAATGTCAATGGTCTAAATGCACCAGTTAAGAGACACAGAGTGGCACAATGGATCAAAAAATTGAATCCGACATTCTGCTGCCTTCAAGAAACACACCTGAACAATCGGAGCAAAGACAGGCTCAAAATAAAAGGCTGGGAAACAATCCTTCATTCAAACAACCCATCCAAAAAGGCTGGGGTAGCCATACTGATATCTGACAACATAGACTTCAGGCTGAAGAAGGTCAGAAGGGACAGTAAAGGTCACTTCTTAATAGTCAAGGGATGCATATATCAGGAAGAAATCACGCTATTAAACATATATGCACCCAACGAGGGGCCAGCAAAATACCTAAAACAACAACTAAGAGACTTTAAAGAAGACATTGACAGCAACGCAATTGTAGTTGGAGATTTCAACACTGCTCTATCAACCCTGGATAGATCAGCAAGATTGAAACTTACCAGAAAATACTGGCCCTAAAATAAGATATGGAAGAATGAGGGCTGGTAGACATATACAGGGAATTTCATCCCCCAAAAGCTGAATACACTTTCTTCTCCAGTGCACATGGAACATACTCCAAAATAGATCACATGCTGAGCCATAAATCATACCTCCATAAAATCAAGAAGATAGAAATTGTGCCAACTATTTTTTTCAGACCACGAGACACTGAAAATAGAAGTTAATTGTACACAAAAACTGAGACCAATACCAAGTACCTGGAAACTAAACAGCTCACTACTGAACAACCAGCAAGTCAAACCCCTCTTTTGACATCAATGATCACTTCCTTGTAGAATGGTGAGATCCTGGTGGTGAATTGATAATACAGCTCAAGAAGGATCTTGATGTATTGGGTTTGAAAGCCCTGTTTGGCTAGGGCTTCAAGACTACTTCAGTCTCCACAGAATCAAAGGTTCTCTTTAAATCAATGAACGTGAGACAGAGGGACATCTTGTACTCCCTACAAACCTCTATGAGCTTGGTCACTGTGTGGATATCCACACAGCTACATCAGTCAGGCAATACCGTCGATTGAAGATGATGTGGTCAATTTCACTGGGGAACTGTCCACCAGGAGATTCCCATGTCCAACGTTTTGCTTTGGCCTTCTGGAACTGTGAGTTCCCATGAATTGTCTTGGTGGACATGCTGAACTCAGAATTGTGCTGAATTCTTTCCAGAAGCCAGCTTGCTCGTATGGTTGTCCTTCATCTAGTGTTCTGCCAATTCTCTTCAGGATGACTCGAGTGAATAGCTTGTAGATGACGGACAGCAGGCAGATGGGGCGATAGTTGCCAATGTCGTGAAAGTCTCCCTTCTTGAATAGTAGAACTTTCCTGCTGGTTTTCCATTGGGAGGGTACCTTGCATTCAGACAGGTAGCGTGTGAAGAGATGAGCTAGTGTATTGATGAGTACTGTCAGCAGATTCTTCAGGTGTTTGGGTCTGACTTTGTCTGGGCCTGGTGCTGTTACCTTCTTTACTGATGAAATGGCGTGTTGGATTTCAGAAAGGAGAACATTGAGAATGACATATCCATCCTGTGGAACTGGGTATGTGGGCAGGTGGACTTGGCTATGAAAGATATCTGAGTAGAAGTCTTGGATAATCTTCTCCATTGCCTTTCTGGAAGATCTGATAGATCCATCAGGGCGTCAGAGGACAGTCATCTTGATCTTATAGTTGGCGAAGGACAGGTGGGCGGTGCGAATGCTTTTCCCATTTTCTGCTGCATCTTCCAGTATTTCTTCTCTTCTCTATTTGAGGTCTTCCTATATCGCATCTCTGCACTGCTTTGCAAGCTTGGACATTAGCATTTGGTCTCCTGAGGCTTGCGCCTTGCCATGTTGGCAAATGGAATAGATAGTTTCTGAAGACAGGCATCCTTTTGTGTCTTTCTCTCTCGGCATTCTTCACACAATCATGGAGGTGCTGAACCTGTTGGTTGTATTCTTCATCTATGTCGTCATTGATGGTATCTTCCCATGTTGCCACAATGGTGCTAAAGGGTTCCCAGTTGGTGGTCATTCTGGGAGTTCTCTTCTTAAACTTTGCAGCCTTTTCTCCCCGTTGCATGAAGTAGAATTTTGCACGAAGTAGACGGTGGTCCGATCCTATTTGGAATTTTGGGACGACAGCTACATCAGTCAGGCAAAACTGTCGATTGAAGATGATGTGGTCAATTTCACTGGGGAACTGTCCACCATGAGATTCCCATGTCCAACGTTTTGCTTTGGCCTTCTGGAGCTGTGAGTTCCCATGAATTGTCTTGGTGGACATGATGAACTCAGATAGTCTTTCACCCTGATCATTCCATTCTAGGCCATGGGTCCCAATGTGGAGTTCTTCAGCCGATCTTCTCGGTCCTATCTTGGCATCAAAATCACTGACTATGATCTTGTATAAGGTGTGATCTTTTTTATAAAATTCCTCCAGTTCCATTTAGAATTTCTCGATTTCATGTTCCTTGTATGTGGATGTTGGTGCGTAGACAACACAGTTAAAAATTGCTGTCAATAGGCCACATCTCTTCAAGTGTAATCGTCCTATCAGGTTTGTTAGGCATTTAAATGAATCAATGTTGATGGCTATGTTCGTTTTGACAAGGACACCAATGCCACTGACGCCTCTTCCGTTGTCAAATACAGCGTGATACGACTGATGCCTTCTCGTCTCAGTCGGATGTACTTGATCCGACTTTTTGGATCAAGTGCTTGGTGGTACAAGCACTTTTTGTGCTTGTACCACCAGATCCCTCAATATATGTTTCCGATGCCAGCATACGTGCATTGAAAGTACGGACAGTCATTTTAGTCCTTCTTCATTTTGGCAGCCTAGGTTGGTCATGAAATTTTATCAGGCACTGCTTGTTCACCTTTCTTACTGCTGCCATATAAAGGGCTCCTTTGGGGTCAGGAAACTAAACATTTTTATTACTGGTTTTGGCATATTGAATACACATCAGACAGCTTGCCAGGCTCTGCCTTGCGGGCACTATACACTCATCAGTATATTACCATGAATATTCTACCCACTCCTCTCTCAGAGGGGTGGGTAGAATATTCATGGTAATTTGAGGCAAATCACGTGGCCACGCAGCGGCCACGTGCAACAGGGAAAGCTGGTATCTGCTCTGCCAGGTGTACCTGCATGTGTGTCTCAAGCATTCCTTGGCTTGAAATATATTCCACTGAAGGGCGGGTCTCTGAAGGGTGGGTCCTTGTAGGCTGGACAAGCCGGGCTGAAGACTGACTTAATCTCTTGGGTGGAGATCTTACAAACTGCAGAGTGTAGATGGTGAAGATCACTGCCAGCAAGGTGTGGGGGTTCCTCTGGGTTCTTCTGAGGCTCTATCCGGATTGTGGACTCGGGTCGGAAGTTGCTCTCATGGTCCGTGGAATACAGGGGGTTCAATGGGGAAAGCTGGTATCTTCTCTGCCGGGTGTATCTGCGTCTGTGGCTCAAGCATTCCTGGGCTTAAAATACTCTCCTCTGAAGGGCGGGTCTCTGTAGGGTGGTGTCAGGTAACTAAGCCAGGGTTCCCGACAGTGTCAGGACAGAGGTTCTCTTCTACCTCCGAGGATGCAAGTGTTGCAGGTGGACCCCACGGGTGACTTATGTGAGGCCGGAAGGGGAGAGAGATGGTCGCTTTCTCCCCAGCCGCCTCTGCCACCCGGGACCCGCTGGGCAGGCTAAGGACTGATAAAGTCTGCGATGAGCCCCTGCACGGCGTGGGCCTGAGCCCCACCAGCCCCACGAGGTGGCCGTCAAGCCACGCCTGAGGTCCGCTTGATCTCTAGGCACGGGAGTTGATCCCCACCACCCGAGGTTTCTCGGGGAGCCACGGACTCAGGCTGGAGCGAGGAATTGCTCTTTGCAGGAAAGGAAAGTCAGTCCTAGGCCTTACCCAGGTCTGCCTCAAGGTTCTTGTCTTCCTCGCAGAAAAAGAATTTTCAGGAGTCGACGAGCAGTGAAGTAAAATAGGTTTTATTGAGGAGGTTTAGGTGAGGGGAGGAGAGAAAGAAAGGAAAGAGTAACGCGCTCAAGGGAGAACGCGGGCTGCTCCAAAGGCGGAGAGCGAGTAAGAGAGAGAGTACACATCTCAAGAGGGGAGATGCGGGCAACACACGTGCTCAGGCAGCATGTGCACGCAGGCAACATGTGCACCCAGGCAGCACAGGCGCCCAGGCGACATGTGTGCCTAGGCAGCACAGCGCCGCATGCAACAAGTGAGCCCAGGCAGCATGTGCGGCGCCCGTCCTTTGGTCAGGACGGCTTTTATAGATTTCTCCCCAAGTTACTCCCATATGGGGCTTTAACCTTGGTTGCTAGGGCCCCGTTGCCAAGGGGAGTAGACTTTGGGAGTGGTCTTCTGTGAGCTGGGTGCTGGGCAGGAAGGATGATTCATCTCCCTCAGGAGATTTACACATTCCTTTTGGCCTTTCCTTCCTCCAGGGTCTATTGTTGATAATGGTCCCATCAAGTCTGGTTTCCGGCTTTCAATCAGGTGTGGCTCTGGAGCTCTTCTTTAGGAATTTATTGCCATGTGGCGCCCCCTGTTTGCCTGCCTACAACACAAGGAGAACAGATGAAAACTCACGAGTCTGGTGCAGTTCCAAAAAGGCTTTTAATAGTACAAAAGCTCTTCCACAGCACTTTCGAATATAATGAACAAACTCTAGCTCTGGTCTGAATTTAGACCATACAAAAGAGCCTAAGTCTACCACCAAAGAGAGAGGATCTCACCCAAGATGAGTCCTACCCAGAAGGAGCAAAAGGCCAAAGAGCAAAAAGCCAAAAGCCAAAAGCAAAAGTCCGAGGAGCTAAAAGCCACAGGAGCCAAAAGCTGAAAGCTAAAAGGCCAAAGCCGAAGAGGCCTCAAGTCAGTCACCTTATATACACCAAAGTATCCAGGAGGGTCCTGTCAACAAAGAACTCTAAACAGAGTGTAGAGCCACACCCTATTGCAGGTATAAACAAAGGCTAGCCAAGGTCTAATCCTTTCTATGGAGATTATCTCTTATGTAAAACACTGGAGAGGGCTGATATAAAGTAATACATCTTAATTTCATGAGCTTCATGTAATCTAGATAGTATCCACAGGTCCTTATTATTATCTGCACCAGGGTGATTCTGAGTATCTTGTTCTCCTGTACTGAAAGGGTCACACTCGCCTGCTTAGAGCAAACTAGCATGATCCTTCCTATAGTCTTCCTATAGTCTCAACGTAGCCAGGATGGCAGTCTCCTGGTAAATTCTAACTGTCCCACACTGGGTGCAGTGGGTATAAAGAGGAGCTGTGCCCAATCTAGAAAACATAGAAGTCTTAGTAGATGTATAAGTCAGAAGTTATTCAGTCAAGGTGACTTCTGTAACTGCCATACCCTCTAGCAGTGTTTACATAGAAGAGAGGTCTCATTAGAATGAACCTTGGCTTAAATAGATTAAGCTAGGAGTGGGCAAAACAACAAAACTCCCAGAATAACTAAACCTGTCCTCCAACAGGGTGGGTCCTTGTGGGCTGGGTTTTTGACAAGCATGACTGGAGATTGGCTTAATCTCTTGGGTGGAGATCTTATAAGCTATGGGGTGTGGATGGTAAGATCACTGCCAGCAAAGTGTGGGGGTTCCTCAGGGTTCTTCTGAGGCTCTATTGGGATGGTGGACTCCTGTCAGTTTCGCTTTTGTGGTCCTTGGAATGCAAGGGGTTCAACAGGGAAAGCTGGTATCTGCTCTGCTGGGTGTATCTGCGTTTGATCACAGCTTAATCTATTTACATCTTCTTGTTTTTTTTTCTTTTTTGGGGTCACACCCGGCAAAGCTCAGGGGTTTCTCCTGGCTCTGCACTCAGGAATTACTCCCTGGCGGTGCTCGGGGACCATAAGGGATGCCAGGGATTGAACCCAGGCCAGCACAGGCCAGCTGCGTGCAAGGCAAATGCCCTACCCACTGGGCTATCGCCTCCAGCCCCTATTTCATCTTCTTAAGATAAGGTTCATTCTAATGGATCTCTCTTCTATGTAAACACTGATAGAGGGTTTGGCAATTACAGAAGTCACCTTGACTCTGAATAACTTCTGATGTATACATCTACTAAGACTTCTATATTATTAGATTGGACACAGCTCCTCTTTATACCCACTACATCCAGCGTGGAAGTTAGACTTTACCAGGAGACTGCCACCCTGGCTACGTTGAGACTATGTTTAGGATCATAATAGTTTGCCCTCATACAGGCGAGTGTGACCTTTTCAGTATACAGAGAACAAGATACTCAGAATCACCCTGGTGCAGATAATAAATAAGAGAGAACTTGTGGGTACCATCTAGATTACATGAAGCCCATGAAATTAAGATGTATTATTTTATACCAGTCCCCTCTCTCTCCAGATTATAGAAAGCATAATTCTAGTTTGCCCTCATGCAGGTGAGCGTGACCCTTTCAGTATATGGAAAGCAAGATACTCAGATCACCCTGGTGCAGATAATAAATAAGAAGGACCTTGTGGGTACCATCTAGATTACATGAAGCCCATGAAATTAAGATGTATTATTTTATACCAGCCCCCTCTCTCTTTCCAGTGTGTTACATAAGAGATAATCTCAGAGGAAGAGTGTAGTGCTTGGTGTAACCCGTTATACCTGTAATAGGGCGTGGCACCACCCTTCTACACTCTTCTACTATCTATAAACTGCTTAGGGGTCTTTGTTGACAGGACCCTCCCTGTCAACAGTTAGGATTACTTTGGTGTATATAAGTTGACCGACTTGAGGCACTCACCCCTTCTTTGGGTAGGACTCCTCTCGGTGAGATCCTCTCTCTTTGGTGGGTGACTTGGGCTCTCATGTATGGTCTAAGTTCTGACCAGAGCTAGAGTTCTTTCATTGTATTGGATTGCGATGTTAGAGCTTTTACACTATGAAAGCCTTTTTGGAAATGCACCAGACTCGTGAGTTTTCATCTGCTCCCCTGTGGCCTCGGAAGTAGAAGAGGACTTCTGTCCTGATATTGTTAGGAACACCAGCGGCTCCCCAACTGCCGCAGACCGCTCAGTCGGTGTGAGCTCTAAGTCTTGGGGGTAACCAGCTGAGGAAATCAGGAGAACAGGAACGTCGGGCGCAATGGACAGACAGGCACTGACACAAGGGAGGTCAGATACTGCTGCTGCCGCTTTACTGAGGGAAAATCTTTTCTTTTTATGTTCAACAAATGCACAGACACAAGATTACACCAGTTATTTTTTAGCAAAGGAGACATTTTTTAACAACAAAAAGGAGTTTATCGTGGTCTACCACATATGACCACCTTTTGCCTGCGCCTGTTTTTCAGACATGTTTTCTGACGTCTTTTGTTTTTACTTTCATATTTGCCTTAAGTAAGGTACATATTTTTCTTTTATTTTTGATATTCATAGAATTACTTACTAGCTCTATGCACATATTATAGGTTAACTTAACCTACTCCTAAATAAAAACTTCTATGCAGAGTTTATTATTTTAAGATTATTAAGATTTTGTACTAGAAAGTGTTAACTTTAACAGGCCCAATTATTTTTCACACAGGAGGTGTAGGGAGGCTAATCACTGCATTCCCGTCAACAGGGGGTAGCCAGTCGTCTCAACCCATAGGTCAAGAATTCTCCCTTCCCGCTAATGATGGGAAGCAAAGGCCTGAAGGCCACAAGCCTTTCCTTATCAAGGACCTGAGACCAGCTCAGGCCTTGGCAGCCAGAGCTGCGCGGGCTGGCATTTTTTACTATCTTTGTTTTATGCTATAATTGTGTATAATGAAAACTACGGTTGCCACAGGTTTTTCTCTTTGTTTAGTCTCTTCATTACTCAGAGTCTAAGTTTCAGCATAAACAAGTGCTCTAATTGCACACCAAGCATTCTTAGGAACAACCAAGGGATTCTAGGGGGCTTTGTTGGCGACAGTCCCTTTTTAGGGGGAAGCACCGTCTGGTAACTGTCCCTTTTAGGGGGAAGTACCAAGCCATCCCCTGGCCCAGTGAGCACTTCATGCTACGCGAGCCGGTGCCGCGGGAGCCGTGGGCACCCAACAGGGTTGGAGGGCTGTAATTACATATAGGTGTGGTTGAATATTAACATGAATCAACAGATATAAAGCTTCCCTTTAGAAGAAGTTCTTTTAGGGAGATCAGCTCAAGTCAACTCCAAGGATGGAATCTAGAGGATTCAGTACTCCAGATACCTTCTAGTAGAGCCACCCTAGGATTGAATTCTGTCTAAGGGAATGTTGCTTTTTCATTTTCTTTATTGGTAATCCATTCAAACAATCATATTATATATACTTCTTAATATTTCTAGTCATTTTGTGTAAATACTGTATGAGAAATAAACTTTTATCTGTACCCTAGATTAACCTTAAAACTATCACGCTGGACTCATAGCTGACTTTTACTGATAACATCTTGCTATAGTTCCCAGACTATGGTCCCCAGGACAAGTTAATTTTTTCTAACACCAATAAGGTCCTTATTCAGTTACTTCTTTTTGGGTCATCTTAACTTATATTTCTTATGGTGCTTAGGCTATTCATGTCAAAACCAGGATAACTTTTAACTTGCCCCAGATCCATCTATGTCCCTTGGCGGACTCAGCTTTTGGGGTATATAGAGCCAAGGTTAACCTAGGACAACTAAATCTTCACTGTCACTGTATCACTGTCTTTCCGTTCATCATCGATTTGCTCGAGCGGGCACCAGTAACATATCCATATGACCTGTCTCATGCAAGTAGAGCCCAAGGGCACCTGCTTGCTCCAGGAACATAGGAGCCTCATTCCATTAGGTTATTGGAATGAGGTCTATAATTATTCCTGGTATTTGGCATATCAAATACAACACGGGTAGCTTGCCAGGCTCTTCTGTGCAGGTAGCATACTCTTGTAGTCATCTAAAAATCCAGCATTTATTGATGAACCAGCTGCTGCTGTGATAGGCTGGTCTGCTGGGTGGATTTCTGATAAGGGGGAAGTCCAGATGTGGAAAATGGGAGGCCCCTCATGGAGTGGAGGGTCGTCTGGCTTGTTGTGAGGCTCTGCTGGGGTGGCAGGCCAGGGTTAGAACCTGCCATCCCTCCCGGGCGCATCATGAGCGGTTGGGCACAGGGAGAGCCAGGTGCAGCTCTGCCCCATGTCTGTGAGTCTCTGGATCAGCATACCTAGGCTGAATTTAAAAAAGACTGTACAGGGTGGATTTGGATGAGCCAGTCTGTGATAGGCTGGTCTCCTGGGTGGAGTTCTGACCAGGGGGAAGTCTGGATGTGGAAAATGGAGGTCCCTCATGGCGTGGGGGTCATCTGGCTTGTTGTGAGACTCTGCCAGGGCTAGAACCTACCATCCCTCCCGGGCACATCATAAGCAGCTGGGCACAGGGAGAGCCAGTAGCAGCTCTGCCCCATGTCTGTGAATCTCTGCACTAAATCTTAATTCAAGTAACTAAATCTTAAGTCAAGTAAATCTCTTAACTAAATCTTAAGTCAAGTAAATGTAAGAGATGCCCAGGAGTAAATATTATTCAGAGTCAATTAACTTCCACATTACAAAAGCATAGCAATAATTGTCTTCCTGGGTTTATACAGAAAGGACATTGCTCTAACATAAAAATATGTGAAGGACATAAAGGAAAGAGAGAAGTCGCATTTCACTTACATATACTAAACCCAGAGAAGGTCTGATCTTACAAGTTACTGTGTCTGATTTGGAGGTATTTGTGACTAATAGACGGGGAAAAGATGACAAAGGATAGGTGGAAGATTAAACACAGTACATACTACACTATATGCTAAATACTACTATATGCATATACACCCATAGTAGGTTGGGAGTGTCCCCATGAAATTGGGTGTGCCTTGTGTGAAATTCAAGTAACCTAAGCTCCTTGAGGGAAGAGAAAGGACAGACTAATCATAAATTATTGGAACTACATTCCAACATCTCTCCACTTTTCTGTTTGCAAGATGAAAAAAAAAAATTGAAATAGGCTTGACAGGTCATGCAATCAGCATTTGCTAGTCTTTTCAGAAAGAGGAAGAATTCTATAATTAATAAAATGGAAGTGATAAATAAGGCCATACCAGCACTGCCAATGGCATGGCTGATACTTTGTCACCAGGCTGAGTGAGATATATCAGTCCCGAATGGGGTGTTTTTGTTGTTGTCTTTGATTAGTTTTCCTTTGATATTCCAAAACTGTCCACTCCTGGAGTTGAACTAGCTTTATGCATGCATAGTTGACTGGTGAGCAATGAGTAAGAGCAACAGAACTTATTTATTAGATTTATCAGAAAATAATTTATTAGGTTTTCACATCTATTTTTATAGCTTGGTTTCCCATAGATATGGGCTTTACATTTTGTATCATGAAAGAAAATAGAAAAGGAATATGCCTTATATCTCTGAAAGAAATTTATTCAGACCAACTGTCTATAGCTCATGAATAAAAATGTCATGTGAATAGCTTATTTTCATGTTTATCTATTGCCATGGATTGCCTATTGTCGTTGTCACACAGTCATGGTTCATAATGAAATAAGCATAGATATAGTATATTAGTAAACATTTGAAACCATTCATCTTACGTTTACGCCACTATTAAAAACAAGTGTGAAAATCAGTTTCCTATCATTTATTTGAAGGGAGTTTTTTTTTCAAAATGGCAAAAATAAAATATCTAGCATAGACAACTATTTTCAATAAATGTAAATCAATATTCTTTAAAGAAAAAATACAGCAAAATTAATGGTGAAAATAGCAGTTTCATATCTGCTCGGGGGATTAAATTTTGGTTTGAAAATATTATCTTTTCTCTGAGAAGCAATGGAGATAGCAAAATTTGTTCCAAAATAAAATTTTCCAGGAAAACAACAACAAAAGACATCAGTCAGCGGTTTGCAGTTTATCTGAAAACAATTTGACATGTTTCAGGACCCAAACGCAGTGAAGTACGACAACGACGTTGCCTCATTTCACCCAGCATCAAATGGAGCAGAGCAACATTTTTATTTCAAGTCATTAACCAGGAAGTCTGGCTGAAAAACACAAGAAGAGCCTAGTAGGCTACATTGTCTTGCAGTGTAACCGCTTTTTTGCCAAAGATTCTATTTGTCACTATAAGTAGCATATATGTATGTCATATACAGAATCTCATGTCTTTTTTAATAGAGAGGCAGGAAATCATTATATTGGAGAGAGACTGCAGGAGGTAAGGTGCATGCCTTGACTATGGCCACTATAGGTTCAATTTTTTGGCACAAGATGGTCCCCCAGGCACCTCTCAGGACAGTCCTGGAAGCGCTAGAGGAAGCTGGGGTAGTCCAGCTAATTCTAGGCACCACAGGGTTCAAGAAACACCCTTTTTTGAATGTTGGGAACATCAGTTCCATCAAAGAAACCCACTTGCAGAGCTCCTATTGACAACTACCTGCACCCTGCCAGTACCTGGCTGCCTGAGCACAGTGGCCCCTGGTTGAGAAATGCTGAAACACATAAGTGAACTCAGAGTGCGTCTGTGACCAAAATAAAAGAGAAATAATCCAAATTTTTTTACAGAAGAAAACATTGGATAGAATCCCCCTGACTCTGGGTATAATAATGATTTTTAGAACATAAAATCATAGCAGGGAACAAAGAACAGAATTAAATTCATTAAAAATTAAATAATGTGTATATCTTATCACACAACAAAAGTAAAGCAATGATATCTAGTATGAAACAAAATATAAATCACGTATATGAGAATTCTGATTCTCAGAATATATGCAACCTATTTTTAATGGTCAGAGTAGGTTGAGACAATTTACACATCTGTAATGTCATTATTAATAAATGCAAATAAAGCGGGGAGTTATACTTCATCCTTTATAGAATGTTATGACTAGAAGACAAAAATAACAAGCTGCAGTGAGGATTTGAAGAAATCAGAAGACATTTAAATTGCTGGTGTAATTCTAAAAAATGTCTTGATTCTGTGAAAAATAGTTTCTTGTCTCCGGATAAAACTACACAAATTATCGTGACCATTGACACCAAAACCAAGAGCAGAAACTTAGAATGATATACTTTAGAATAGCTCACAGAAATTTTAATTACTTTTTGGTTGAAATAACCTGTTATTCCATTAGGTAAAGGAAGAAAAATGTAATGGAATAGTGTTACATGTGTGTTACAAATATAACACAAGTTGTTACACAATTATTGTGTAACATACATGTAACACGACAGAAATGAATTCATCATGTTATAAAAATGTAATAAAAATCACTTGTATCACTGAAGGAAAATATTAAATGCAACACTATGGTGAAGTAAGTTTTTCTGTGCCTACTAAAGAGGCAGATGTATATGGTGGTAGGGACAATGTTCGAGAGGCCACATGGTAATGTGATTGGAAATGAAACCTTGTATGCCTGGAAGCAACTAGATTATAAATAAATTTGCAAATTATTGTGTTATGATAATAAATTTTGAATACCATGATATAGAGTTACCATGATATAGAGTTAGTATAAACTAAACAATTATCTGATTCTGTACCTATACATATCTAAAATAATTATAAGTTGAGTGACACAGGTTTTTTTAATATACTTAGTGTGAGAGAACTGGGAAACGGTTCAATCTCAGGCAAAAAACTGTTTTGTCATCTGCTTTTATTAATTTCAGTATTTCAAACATTTCATAACAAAGGAATTGCATGGTATTTGTTTTTCTCTGTGTTTCATCATATTCTAGAGGTTCATCAATATTTCTCAAACAGCAGGATATTCAGAATATGAAAGAGAAATCATAGTTCCTAATTAAACTGCATCATAATTTACCAGTAGCCAAGATACTTAAAATCTCATATGTCCACTTAAGGATAAATGGACAAAGAAATGTGTTGTATATCCATTTAAATAAACTATTATCCTTTATGTTTATTGTTTGAAAGAAAAATATTTTTATTTAATTTTGCAGTTAGGTAACATTAATAGTTTCTTTCCTTACTCTAATTTTCATATTTTATTTTTTATATTTAAACTTTTTGTATTTTGCCACCGTGCAATATACAATTAAAAAGTTGTTCACGATTGGGTTTCAGTCATACATTTTTCCAGCAACAGCACCCACCCTCCACCAGTACGCTATTCCCACCACCAGTGTCCCCAAATTTCCTCCCACCTCCCCTAGCCTGCCTCTTTAGCAGGTACTCCTTATCTTCTCTCTCTCTCTCTCCCTCTCTCTCTCTCTCTCTCTCTCTCTCTCTCTCTCTCTCTCTCTCTCTCTCTCTCTTACACATTGGGACTTGCCCTAAAGACATTTAGAGACTGTCATGTAAATCCTTTTGTGCACATTCAATGTTCAGTTCAAGTGTGGCCTTAACATTTCCCACAATTATTAGAGCACTAGTATATATTTATATTCCACTAATGAATGCAGTCATTCTATATCTGTCCTTTACCTTCTAACTAATTTCACTCAGCATGATAATCTCTATGTTCATCAATTTGATGGAAATTTCATGTCTTTTTTTGATAGCTGCATAGTATGACTTTGTCTTTTTTGACAGCTGCATAGTACTCCATTGTATAGATGTACCCCAGTTTTCTTTGGGTTAACAGAACAGTATTCTGTTCTCAGAGCATTGCTTGTTTCCAGATTCAGGCTATTGTAGATAGTGCTGTGATGAACATCAAAGTTCAGATAGTGTTTCTTCTGTGTGGTTTTGGGTCTCCAGGGTATATTACCAGGAGTGGTATTGCTGAGTCAAATGGGATCTCAATAGCTAGTTTTTGGAGAAATGTCCATATTGTTTTCCCAAAGGGCTGGACCTATCAGGACTCCCACCAACAGTGAATGAGAGTCCCTTTCTCCCTGCATCCAGGCCAACACTGGTTATTCTTGCTCTTTTGGATGTTTACCAGTCTCTGTGGCGTGAAATGATAGTTCATTGTTGTTTTGATTTGCATCTCCCTGATGATTAATGATGAAGAGCACCTTTTCATATGCCTTTTAGCCATCCGAATTTCTTCTTTTTGGAAGTTTCTGCTCATTTCTTCTCTCCATTTTTATTTTCTTTTTTGGGCACACCCGCAATGCTCAGGGGGTTACTCCTGGCTCTGAACTCAGGAATTACTCTTGGCGGTGCTTGGGGACCATATGGGATGCCGGGGATCAGACCCGGGCCGGCGTAGGTGGGCCTCATGCAAGGCAAATGCCCTACCTGCTGGACCATCGTTCTGGCCCTCTCCTCATTTTTTTTTGATGAGGTTGGCTGCTTCTTGTAAAAGTTCTACTAGTTCCTGATATATCCTGGATATCAACACCTTATCAGGTAGGTATTGAGTGAATATTTTTCCAGTCTGTGGGCTGTCTCTGTATCTTGGTCATTATTTCTTTTGAGGTGCAGAAGCTTTTCAGTTTTATGTAATCCCGTTTGTTTATCTTTGCTTCCATTTGTTTTGTCAGTGTGTTTTGTCTTTTGAAGACGCCTTTAGATTTGATGTTGTAAAGTGTTTTTTTTTCTGTTTTTTTTCTATGTACCTTAAAGATTCATGTTGATATTGGAGATCTTTGATCCACTTTGATCTGATCTATGTGCATGGTATTAGAAGGTCTAAGTTATTTTTTTACATGTAGCTGCCCAGTATTCCCAGCACCATCTGTTGAAAAGGCTTTCTTTGCTCCACTTAACAGAACAAAACTTTGTGTATTCCTCTTTGGTGCCATTGGAGAATTCTGCTTTATTTTGCTTAAACTTCCAATTGAGCCAATAACCTAAAATAAAATTTACAACTAAAATTAGAGTGGATTTCTCTCCAGTTTATATGCAAATTACTAGATGCATCTAAAGCTATTTTAAGATTCTATTTTAGAAATATTTTAATTAAGCTACAGTACATGTGATAATTATAAGATTCACTTTTGGGTCTCATAGGAAAATATATAATAGCAATTAATGGGCAGTTATTCTCTGGGGCATGTAGAATTTAGGGCCAATTTTCAGCAAATTTGAGGGGTGAATTTAGGACCACTTTTATACTCTTCAAATAAGATGCAGATATTGCAGTTGGTATGACTTCCAACAAAGCATATCATATAAACATAATATATGCATTGCAATATTTGAAGAATCATCTCAAAATACAACATATTCTTTGAGAGGCTTATAATTCAGGAAGATTTTAACAAAATGTTTTCTAAATACTTGTAGTGCTCTGACTTGAATTTAAATTAGAATAAATCCAGGGATTTGTGAAAATTACTTTTGGAGACAAGACTCTGGGGGGGTACTTGAAAAAAAAGAGAAAAATCATACTCTGGCAGGTTCTGTTGAACACTACCTCCAAATGAGAAATACAGAGCATATGGAACTAAACAACTAAAGAACAAAATGAGTGATTTTAACCAAGAGCCTCAGAATAAATGCCCTTTACACAGATTTTAATGAGATACACATTTTGATTGTAATTGAGATGACTTTCATGTAGGTGACTCAGTGTAAGCAGGATGAAGTTGTTTAACATACTGAAATAATATTGATCATTATTATTAATCAAGTTAATTTTATTATAATACTTTTAATGATAAGAGCCATTTATAGGGTTGATATTTTCATTTTACATCACAACTAAAATATAAAGCACTGGATAAGTGCTTTTTAATTAAAATATATGTTGCAGATAATATTTAATTATAATATGTTGGAGAGCAATGCTCTTTCCAAGGCTGAACATCTCAGTGCAGGGAAATGCTGAGGCGCCCTACACAAAATCCAGGAGCAGGGTCAGGGATCCCCTTCTGTCCCAGGGGATCGGCGATGAGCAGACGGATAAAGACGCAAGAATCCAGTCAGCATTATGAAAAATCCCGAATGTAGAGCTCTCGACTGGGCCCCAGCCACGTGTAGATCAAGATAGCTGCCACCACGTGTTGAGGCCCCTGCAGAGAGGAGACAGTATAGAAGCGCCAGCAGAAAGGGGGAAGGACCAAGAGTGAGAAGAAGCAGGCTAGTTTTATATCCCTGCAATCCAGACCTCCCACTCCTATGGAAAGCCATCAGGGTAAAATGCCCTTAGGTAATTTCTCCCAGGACCTCATCTAGCCCCTTTAGATGTTAATGTTGCTGAGCCAAGATCTGCCCTGGGAATGCCTCTGCAGTGTAAAGAGAAGGAGTTTCTGAGATGAACTGAATCTCTAGAATACAAAGGCATGCATCTGTACCAAAGGATATTCTATAGCCAGTTAAATATTTCTCCAAGCCTTCACAAAAGTCTTATCTTTTTACTTCATGGTTGTTCTGTATATTAACTTTGAGTTTTCAGAGAGTCATGCTTGCTTGCTTGGAGGCAAACAGCATTTCTCTCTGGTCTAATCACTTAGAAATCCAACATGGCCAGGCAAATATAATAGTAAGATCTAACTAGTCCCTCAATGATCGTGGCAGCATGAGAGAATATTTATACCAACCAGTATAGAATACATGGTCAGATAAACTGACACATTCAAACTGTCCTCCTCCTATCTACAAAGTGACCTGCGGGAGGCAACTCCAGGCCAGATGAAGAGGCTCTGGGGGCAGGGTGTACTGCAGCATCTTAGCAGAATATGCATATATATATATATATATATATATATACATATACACACACATACATATATCATAGACATTTACACATCTATTATGCCTATATAGTCCTTTTGCTTGGAATTTCTGGTATAAAATAAAAAAATGAATTCTTATTTCATATCAGAAAAGGGTCAAAATATCATATATTATAAAAGCTATCATAAAAGGGACAAATGTCACATCTTATGAAGGTAGATAAGCAAAAAAAATCACATTAAAATTGCAGAAAAAATTGGCTAAACTATTGTAAAGCTTAATATTAGTTTGAAGGCTAAATTTCACTCAACCAAAGCATATTACTGGTATTTTTTCACTCATAAGTTGAATCATAGCAACTATTTCTTCACAATTTTTAGCTAAATAAACAGGATCAAGTGCAAATATAATAGTTTTACTTCAAAAATACTCATTTTATATATATTTGATGCATTATGATTAACCTGAGGTATATGCATCAACTATGTAATTGTACTATGAAGTACTAATAATTATAAAGTAAACAGTTCTGCAAAGGTATTATACACAACATTTTTGTGATACATGCTTAAAATTGCTATAAGCTTTTGATATCACAGTGATATAAACTGTGTATATCACAGTGGATATCAGTATAAGGTCAAATGCTTATAAGTTTAAGAAAAAAATCATCATTTACAGTTCTTAGGATTCAATAACATTTATTTGTCATCTGATACATTATATAGATACTGGATTTTATAGATATTGATAGCAGTGGCATGCAAAATATGCCATTTTTGTTTTATCTCTAAGCTGTTAGAATACCT